>MJUU01040653.1:0-35503 GCA_002080025.1 Modiolus philippinarum
AGAGACTTTGTCTCATGTGCATTTACTCCATATCCTTTTATTCACCATGAATAAATAAAGGATATTGAGTAAATATACCTGGGACAAACTTTCTATAAATACATGGTAAGATTAAGCAAATGGAACAACGCTTTCATAGTTGTTCTTCATCTTGAAGTCACCCTGAGGCCTTCAAAACTCCTACCGTAAAGTAAGTTCAAGAAGGCTCAAAACACCGCGGTTTGACCCGAATGATGATGGCTCGTCAACAACATAACATATCGGGCAAAGTACTCATACAAACTCTGTCATCCATGATGCCTTCAACGATGAGTTTTGCTAATACCTCATAGTAAGTTCAAGACGGCCCTTAGCATCGGTTTGAGCGGAATTCTTTGCTTAATGTCGATCAGGGCTACATCCATGTCTTTTCTAGTAATGGATGCGGGATCGTCAACAAACATAAATTAAACTGGCAAAGTGCTCTCACAATCACTGTTATCCGTTGCCCGACAAAAACGCTAGTATCTTTAGCTAGTGGACGATTACAACATATGGACAAACACATGGCACTCATCAAGTCGAATGTAAGAAACTTGACAATATAGAATAGTGAGATGTGACAATTTACAACTATTGACTTTGCTATAGGTTGCTATTGGGATTTATCAATCTGAAAAAAGTTATATTCACCGAGCTGAAAGCGAGGTGAATATTGCTTTTTTAGGGTTGATAAATCCCTGTAGCAACCTATTCAAAGTCTATAATTATTTTATCATATGATTACGCATAGAGACAGTATTACCGTCAATCAAAAATTGAAATTCAGAAATTGAAATTCTGTTTCGTTTCCTTTTCTGTTTTGTAAATGCATTCTTTTGAGGATACTGACGATTATTATTGTATAAATAAAACTAATTTGCGTCTTAAATTAAGAAAAAGAGAAAATTACAACAAATTTAAGAAATTTATTTAATAATGATGTTTTATCCTAAATTACGTTTACTATGGAAATCTGGAATTTTTATTTCTATTTTTAGCCCATTGTAGGTTGACATGACGTTCCAGACGACCTGTGTGTTATTTATAGCCCGTTTCAGGTTGACATAACATTCCATACAACCTATGAGCTATTTATAGCCCATTTTAAGTTGACATGATACATACTCATTACTTTTCCCGCTGTTTTCAGCCAATCATAAAACAGATGAAAGACAATATGGTAATAAAATGAATTATATGTAAATGAGTGACCACTTCCAACAGCAGAAGAGTAGCTAGAAACCTAAGTTGATAAAACAAACAAGGAACAAAAGCTTTCCCTGTATTCAGGAAAAAAGACAATATACAAATCACGAAATACCCACGACAATGAAAATTCAGTTTCTGCATAAGGTCATTTTTAACAGCTTATGTCTCTTCACTGCAGAACGAATAAAAAATAATTGAAGACCATCAACCGACAAATGTGTAAAAGAGACTCCTTAGGTTTGAGCAAATTTTCCAAAAGTTTGATATTGCGAGTTTTGAAAGAGAATCGGTTTTTGGTCAGCAATAACGTACTGATTAATGGATGGGTATATAGCCTGGGGGTTTAAATTTTCCAACAGAAGCATCGGTCCTGTGTTTTACCAATTCTCTGTAACCATCGACCATATTTTTGCACGCAAGGTCACAGATTTCTTTGAAACTTTGTCCACTTATACAAGTCTATGACCTATGACCCCTAAGCTTGTCCCACTGGTTTGGTTGCCATGGTAACAGGAACCAGGTTTTTTAGGCTAAAATATGATGATTTAGAGCTGACAAACAGCAAATTTCAAACAGATGGGGTTCTTTAATCTCTATGCATTTTTTTTTACCAAATTAAGATAAAATTAAATGTTGTGCTGTCATATTGAGATTCAAATTGATAAATAATATGTCTGATACATGTAGGTGTGCAGAATTGAGGCCATTTTGAGGATAGCTCATTTTTTAGTCGATTTTAAGGACTTGTATCCTACATATGCAACAATGTTGGGTAATTACAAAATTACAGTCAATAAGTACTAGGTCTAAATAAACAATTTACAGAAAAAAATTGATGGAACTATGGTTGCTAAGTTGGTAACTATGGTGGCAAAAATAGGAAATTTTCACTTTTTCAAGTGCTGCTTTGGCAGATTTGACATTAAGAAAACTCCTTAAATGAAGTGAAATGCTTAAATTGATTCCTTCATACACTCTGAATAATAATTGCTATTTAAAACAGTTTGACTCTGGTTGCTAGGTTGGTTGCTGTGGTAGCAAAATGGCAATTATTTACCTTTATTGTTTCTTTTTTCATACATTTAGATTTCAAATTACTCTTAAAATATTTAAAATTAAGGATTTTATATGTCAGTTTCTCTTGCTCTTATATATCATCATGACAATTACAAACTACACCTTCGGGGATGCTATGATGGTTGCTATGGTAGAAAAAAAAGTGGAAAATTTTTAATTTTTTTCTGAATGCTTTTTCAGAAAAGTAATAAGAAATTCCCGTTAACTAAGTTAAAGATGTTTTTAAAATTACAACACCGAAAATAACATTCTGTCGAAGAAATCAACGATTTGATTCTGGTTGCTATGGTGGTTGCCATGGCAACGAAAATGACATGTTCACCCTTATTTTTCATTTCAGAAATTCTTAAAGCAAGATGAGCAAAATAAAGATCTTCACACAATTAATACCACAAAAAAAAAAACGATAATGACAACAATTGTTAATTATGTGATTTGGGTTTCTAAACAAGACAAGACACGTTTAGTTTAAGCTAGGCACAAGTCTATGACTTTACAAGAGGTGAAGCAGACATATATATATACAAAAAGGATACAAACAAGGCAATAACCAAACACAAAAAATCAATAAACAAACAAATATACTGCCAAAGATAATGAGAGGATTTTTTCAATTCATTTTGGAAACTTACATCAGTTTGTCAGGCTATAGTTGATTTGTTACTTTTTAAATGTTTTGGCAGATTTATATATGAAAATTTGCTTCAATTTTAAGTTAAAAGTCAAATGAATCTTGTGATTGCAGTATATCCTAAGTGAGATCACGTGATAAATGAACACGTGGCGCCTCATTCTCAAAGTTGATCTCGAGAGTGCTGGACGTATCTTGGATTTAGCTCTGATTAAAGGTATCATTTTATTTATTTCTGAACCGTGGTGGTTCTTCAGCCGTGGTGGTTCTTAAGCCGTGGTGGCTTTTTAATTTTAATTTTTGAACCGTGGTGGTTCTTAAGCCGTGGTGACTTTTTAATTTTTAATTTTTGAACCGTGGTGGTTCTTAGCCGTGGTGGCTTTTTAAATTTTATTGGACCAAGGTGGTTCTTAGCCATGGTGGCTTTTCTAAATTTTATTGTATAAAGGTGTTTCCTATAGCCATGGTGGCTTTTGAAACTGAACTGTGGTGGTTCGGCTTAGTCGAATTAAAGTGAATAAATAAAACCATGGAGGTTCGGTATAAAAAAGGACAGTGTTGGTTTTTGTATGCCGGGCTATAATTTCTGTATTGTTTAGCATATCTTTATTCACGTTACCTTATTTCAATTTGGAGGGAGGTTTCGGGAAAAGATTTTTTGGTTTCTCTTGATTACTGGGGGTATTAGTTCTTATGGGAAAAATGTACACATAAATTGTAGCGTTTTGGACAATAAGGAACACATTGAAGGAACATTTCTGTATTGAACAATATAGAGAACGGCTTTATAATTATTTTGTTTTTAAATAATTAGATAAAAGTTCCATTACCTGCACTCTTTCTACGGGATATTTATGGTATATTACGTATCTTGTCGCTTTACGATGTTCAAAATAAATTCATATTTTAGACTACGGTTTGTTTACAAAGGTGATAAAACAAGTGTGGGGTTGAAAACAGTTTCATTCATCTATAGCGTGACTTCCTTACACATATAGTAATTTGATATCCATGAGAAAGTTATGCTTGACGCTTACTTCTAGAGAGAATTTCTAACAGATGTGTTGGGTACTGGCAATAAAGTTATAATCTGATAATCGAATCTTAAATATGCCAATCCAAGTGTGTAAATTGAAGAGGTAATTATGCAGAAGTGTGTCTATGTAAGGTCATACTGACTTTGTTGTTTACGTTGCACAGCACGTGTAAGAGTTCATGGTACAGATACAGTATCACAAACAGGACGCTTTCATTTGATTTTGCTGAATGTTAATGTTAAATAGATTTAATGGTAAAGTCGCACTGATAGTGTAAGCTCGCCTTGTGATAAAGACAAGTCAAAATTAATTAGTTATGGACAGATTTTGCAACCCTGAAATTCACCATTTATAAGTTTTATTCTACTTCTTTGTACGGTACCAGTGTAGATTAACCGCCATATTTTCTTGGCCCAGAGATACTAATTCTCCAGTGGATACTATTCACGCGGACTGTGAGAATATTTGGGATTTCCTTTTTCCATGGTCAGCTCATGTAGGTGATCAGGTTTATTTTGTTAAGATATTTGGATATGAGAAAAAAAAGAAAAAAATGTTTGCAGGCGGACAGGTATGACACAAATTTACAGATACCAAGTTGGGAGAACTGTGAATTTTGACCCTAAATCGCCGTGTTAGGACTTTACTTACATGGCTGACTGTGGGAGGGGAAATGCCCCGCCTCACAGCTCATCTAGTGCCTGATATGTTAACAGAACACATCCTAAATATGGCTTCGCGTGATCCTACATACTGTAAGATTTAAAGGGTATGGGGTAACTACTTTTTGTATAGTGGATATGATTAATGTGGAAGAAAATATTAAATTTTAAAGCCAATTTTGTGTCTCATCAGTGCAAATCAAGTAGAGACACACAGATTTGCAATAAATGCGAGTTGTTACATGAATATATTTTACGAAAGGATATGGAGTAAATGAACATGAGACCATAACACATATGCTTGGTTATCTATTGGTTAACCTAGTGTTCAAAAATACCTGGCCAGAGATTAGTATTGGGAAGACACTGTTATTAAAGAGGGTGGATATTAGATGGTAATGTAACAGGTATCAATAATCTTTGTAAGGAAAGCTTGGCGTCATTCAATACCCAACACTAAACAGAACCAAGTTGTGAATGTTTCAAAGTGATGTCACTTATGATACGTTATTATCCTAAGTGAGATCACGTGATAAATGAACACGTGGCGCCTCATTCTCAAAGTTGATCTCGAGAAAATACTGGAAAGTAGAGGAAGGCTCTATTATAATATTATGGAACATGTATCTAAATGTATCCTGTTTGTTCCCACCCTCCATCCCTGTATTTTCCGGCCACCTGTGTCTGAAGTAATTTTTTTTTGACATGGTGACTTACATAATTTGTAACTGAAGTGAGTGTCGCTTATCTGTGTGTACAGCTTTAGAGCCTTATAATTTATAGGATATACATTTTGGTGGCTTTTATTCAATTCCCTATATGATCTGCATTTTTGAATACTGGCGGCCATGATTGATATTTTTTGGTCAATTCACATGCTTTGGGGCGTCGCATTCCTTACGTGATAGTTCATTATTTCGATTTTTGTCATTTTGTGTCTGACTGTCTGGGTTTGTGCAATGATTCTTAAAACCACGGTATAATGATAGTGAAGATCACTCAACATGTAGTTTAATGTGTTTTCTTAATGATTTCGGTGAACTTTGTGTGGAGGTCCCGATTGATATACATGATAAATTTCCGTCAAAAGGAAAAGATAAATAAATAAAATGAATGCATGTTATTTTTGGGATATGATCTTTGGTCATTTGCAACTTGGCGTCATTCAATACCCAAAACTAAACAGAACCAAGTTGTGAATGTTTCAAAGTGATGTCACTTATGATACGTTATTATCCTGAAAAATGATTACTGTGTAACACAAATACCAACAGTTTCAGTTTGGTTGCTCAGATGGTTCCATGGAACTTTAAAAATCGGCAATTTTTCACTTTTTCATATTCTTTTATACTGCGATGTAGTAATGGTCTTCGTCATTGTATCCATCCGTCCGTCCATATGTCACACTTGCTTGTGGACACAGCTTCTCAGAAACGACTTCTCAGATTGTGTTCTTATTTTAAAGGACTGTTAGTTATCATATGTACTAGATGGTATTGCATCTCCATTTTGATTCGTCAAATTTTGTAGGAGTTACTGGATTTTTAATGTTTCAACTTTTTACGCAGTGGCATATCTTGTTGAAGCCATTCCTCAGAAACCGCTAATCAGTTGAAAATTTACAGGATCATTTGTCCCCGTATTTTTGTTTTTTCGGAGTTATGGGATCTTAAATTTTCACCGTTGTTATACTATGGCCGATCTTATGGATGCAATTCCTAAGACACACCTCCACAAGATTTCCTTCAAATTTTACTGGATTGTTAGTCACTATGTGTACCAGACCATAGCGATTTATTTTAGCATATCGGACTAAAGTGTTTGGAAAAATAAACATTTTACCATGTTTGAAATTAGAAACAGGAAACAAAGTTGAAAATCGCATCTCTTATTTATTCAAAAACAAAATCTATATAGTGAAAAAAAATATACAAAAAGGGAGGTAATAACGTTAATGTGAAGAATTATTCAATATTTCCGAATAGTCATTTGCAAAGTTCTCAATAAAACTTCACATAATGATGGAGTCAAAGTAAAAAAAAAGATGTGTTTCAAATTTTGGTAGATTTCCTGACTATTTATTTTGGGAGATTCTACCAGGCATCTATACATACCTTTCAGCGAAAGCAGTTCTTTCCAAATGATTCCAGCAATATTTATTACCTACATTAAAAAGCGAAGCTCTGTCCAATTTTTTTTTTGCTTGAAATGTAGGTCTGAAATTGGTTATAATGGATAGCGGAGCTTTCGGTTGCCATGGGAACAAAATTAGACACTGAAATTTTAGAAAAGAAAGTATTTTGCTACATATTTTTGGCGATCTCAGCAATATACATGATATAAAAGGGAACCCCTGCCAATTCTTTGGGGGAAGGGGGGTGTTCTAATGGATAGTTTTGGTTTTACATAGAAACAAAACCTGGAAATTTTGAAATTTTTCAAAAAAGGGTATTCTGCTGCATATTTTTTACGATTCAGAAATATGTTCAAACTAAAATATAACCTCTGTCCAATGAATAACCTAGATTGTTATGGAAACTCCCTCACATGCTGTCTGTGACTTACATTTTACGGTTGAACGACTTGGTTAGGTAGAATAGTTAAAGTCCATGAGCTGGTATAGTGCTATCATAATTGTTTTTCAATTCAATTAGTTTTAGGCATTGTGGTACCACTCATTCGTTTAAAAGCGTTATATTGGCCAAGTTGGGTGATTTCATATATTTACTTGAAGTAGAATACTATTTGTAAGATTCTGACAGGGTTTCTCTCATCCTGCATGTAGTTTGTATGTCAATGGATTTTACGTCACACTCACACTCACATTCCAGTAAGTGGAACCATAAGGAGGAAATCTCATTTTCTTCTATCTCTTGTCAAATTTTCATGCAGTTTTAAGGCAAAACGGGATCAAATTGTAAAAGTGCAAAATGCCTCTTTTTTATTCTTCATTTGATTTTGATAGAGTTTCTTACTTTTGATTCATCTTGGGATATGCATTCTGCAATATGTTAACATATTAGTGTTTCTTTTAGCGTGCGTTCCCGGGGTAAAAATGGGAACAACACTGCAATTTTTCGAAATTTCCAATTTTTTGTATTTCATCAGATTTTAGAGGAAAATTTTGACATGAAAATTATACCTTGCATTTGATAGAAATTTACTGTCTTAATCAAATTTTCGGCCCCTTAAAATCATGAGGCTCCATTCCGTGTATTGCACTCCGTGTATTTAAAAAATAACCCTCAGGGTATGATCAAGGTTAAATTGTCTACAATTATATTGTACCCGAAGAAAGCCCTGATTAAAGTAAAGTCACATACAAAAAATAAACACCACAGCACTTAAAGACCAGCTTCTAGAAGCAAAGTTAAAGTCTTTTTTTTAATTGACCTCAGGGCAATGTCAAAGCCAAAATGTCTACTAATAAGGTACCCCAACAAAGCTCTCATAGCAAGGAAGTCAAATATCAAATATCAACACCCTAGCCCTTTAGATCTCCATACCAGAATTAAGGTTACAGATTTTACTGACAACGTCGACGCGGACACCAGGGTATGATAACAGCTTTCCGGTGTTTCGGTGATCTAAATGAGGGAAAAGAGGACTCACCCTATAGAACAAAAAAAAATTATCTTCCCTTCAAAACAATGTACAGGGAAAATTGGAAAACACTCACATAACATACAGGGGACTTTCGCTTCATAAAGATCCCTGCAAAAATCCCTGCAATAGTTCGAAAAGAGAAAACATGAGAGATATCCTCACAAATCACGCATTTGAGCTCCTTCAAATAACCAATTTCATCCAAATATGTCTATATACCACATACAAGATTAACTTCCGTTCCATATGTCGGCCAACTGGAAATACAAACCAATTCTGTTCCCACATGCCCTCTCTTTTTCCTCATGTTTAACCATGGTACTAATATATCAAAAAATTTGTAAATGACAACTTATTTCTCGGGCATTTATGATAAACACTCTACAGCAGCTACTTCTGATTTGGCATATGCAAGTTATGGCCAATTGCAGTCACACTATTCACTATGTTGTTTTCAGGCTACAAACACACCTGGATACATCACATCTGGTTTTCGTGTTTATGACGGCATTTGTTTTCAGCCATTGGGGTAGTGTTGTAATCTTTTAATGCTTGTTCATCTCTGAAAAGGCTTGTTTGCTATTTCAAAATATACTTTTGTTGTAATTTCAAATAAAATTTAATATAAAAGAGAATAAAGGTTTAAATGACACATTTCTTCTTATGCCATGAAAAATAGTCCGGGGTATTGTGTTAGCTTTGATGCTGATGGGAGGTAAGATGTTAGTCTATTTCGATTGCCAAATCCTATATTTTCTTTCACATTTCTACTGTTGACAAATCCAGGAGTATCTTAATACCACATGACACCAGTCAATTGGGAATCTATGGCTGCTGGTCAATAACTTAGAAGCGTTTCTAGGTAAGCTCTATAAGGATAGAGACTGGCTAAGTCTTAACCATTGGCTTCTGTCTGTAACATAAGAGAAATCCATGTATCTGCTTTAGAGACAGAACACTGATTAGTATACGCATGGTGAGGGTAAGAGATTGGTTGACTTCCATAACAAGACAATCTATTTTTAAGTATTTACACCACCACAACCACCATCAGCAGCAGCAGCAACTATGGGAGGATCAGCATCAGTTGAGTTGGCGGATATAAGAATGTTCCAAATCTTAGAAAACATCTGGCAAAAATATAGATACAAAAACTCAATACTGTTATGTACACGATACCGTGACGACGGATTTATTCTCCAAACGGGCACAGCTGACCAAATTATTAATTTATTTGAAATTGCTAACAATGAACACACACTCTTGAAATTTACATATGAATTTTCAGACAAGGAAATAACATTTCTCGACACACATCTTTATTTAAAGGTGATCGATTTAATACAGACAACATTTTAGACCTCAAAACACATATAAAAAAGAGTGAAAAAATTCAGTACCTGGATTGAAAAGGTTCGCAACCTAAAAGTGTATTTAAAGGATTCATCAGACACATAAGAAACACGAACAAAAAACAAGATTTACGCATACTAGTTACAGACTCCTGAATCGAAACTATACGTCAGAAGAAATTGACCCTATAATTCAAACCTCACTACAAATTAACAGGACAGATTTATTAAAAGTTTCAAACATAGAAATGCAAAAAAAGTCTGATATTTATCATTCGATACAATTTAGGCATATAGCACCTTAAACGAAGGTTATTGAAACATTGGAAACTAATAATTAATGATGCTGAATGCTCTAGACTATTTACAAAGCCACCTTTAATAGCTAACAAAAGGCATAAAAATCTATCGGAACTACTGAAATAAATAATTATTTTCAAAATATTACCAAACATCTTACTAAAACATACAGTCTTGCCAACTAGAAGATATTGAAACAGTGGTGCATGGTCCATCGTTAACATTTAATAAAGCGGAGGCCAATGAAAAGACTCTCCGCTTTATCAAACAAAATAATAGTGGAAACATCATTTTTAAATTTTGGGAACATGGGTGAGTTCTGGGTGGTTTTATTCATACATATCTATTCAATCATCACAGCAGCAGCAGTATGGTGATATGACATCATCATCAATATCAGCAGCAGCAGCAGCAATTATACCTCGTATCTAGCGCAGAAGCAGCAATATAGCACGTGAGCACTGACAAAAATATACTCGTGAGGCTTGTGAATACTGGTGAGACTTCAGTATTTGAAACCTCGTTAATTCAAGTTTCCTCATTCGTTCAACGAATCTTAAGGGGTGAAGACCTCTGGAATGTATCATTGCGAAAGCTGTAATTATCATTCTAATCGATAGTACAATTTTTTGCGTCACAAGCAATCGTGTCATAATACAGAAAAAGACATGGACAAAGAACAGGATACGGAAACGGACTCTACAATGTCGGAAACAATTCATAATAGTGAAGAATATGAGTATACCACCGATTAAAAACCTGATGAAGAAGACTCAAACTAGGAATCACAATGGAATATTATAGTAAACAAAGTCCCTTATGCAAATCAGTCCGAATACGAAGAAAAGGTTGAAAGTATATAGACGCCGGACATGAAGAGGATAAGGAACAAAAACTTAAAAATGTTCCCGGAATACAAGAAAACAATAAAAAGATGCTTATCTCAATAGTGTTTTCTGGGTGGAGGATATACGGAAAGACCCGGTGCAGAGAAAAATCAAGAAACCGGTCCAAAGTTTGAAAGAAAAGGAGGACTACGATACTAGAGATGCCCGGAAGTATGCTGTAGAAACAAAATAGTATTTGTTTGATGGAGTATTGAATGATTATGACCAATTATCGACTGATGACAGCAACGACTCCATGTAAAAGATAAATGAATGGCATATGGGTTGGGAGGAAAGGGGTAATACAGCCTATAACTATATGTTATAGACAGTCACAAGCATGGGAAAATGCAGAGTGACCCTTTCATAGTTCAATAAAATTAATAAGTGAAATGTATAGTTTTTGTCAAACAATTGGGCTTTTTCTTATTTTATTTCACCAATACCACCACCAGCAGGAGCTGCAGTAGCAGCAGCAACAGGGCTGTTAAGAGTCCGTTTCGGCATCCTGTAGTTTGTCCATCTCTTGCTCTGTATTATGACACGATTGCTTGTGACGCAAAAGATTGTACTGTCGAATAGAATGATAATTACAGCTTTTGCAATTATACATTCCAGAGGTCTTCACCCCTGGAGATTCGTTTTTTAATAAACGAGGCTTCAAATACTTAAGACTCACCAGTATGCTCACAAGCCTCAAAACTCTTGAGTATGTTTTTGTCAGTGCTCGTGGGCTCATTTCACTATATTGCTGCTGCTGCTGATGTTGATGATGTCATACCACTATATTGATGCTGTTGTGATGATTGAAATAGCGTATGATTGCTGCTGCTGTTGGTGCTGGTTTTTGGTGGTGTAAAGACTTAAAAATAGATTGTCTTAATATGGAACTCAACCAATCTCATACCCTTACCATGTGTATACTAATCAGTATTCAGTCTCTAAAGCAGTTCCATGTATTTCTCTAATGTTACAGACTGAAGCCAATGGTGAAGACTTAGCCAATGGTTCGGATGTTGGACCTGTCAATGTAAAGATGCAGTCTCTCTTTAGTGACGTCAGTGTAATTAAATTGAAAAATTGGTTGCACCATCGACCAGCCTCTTTTCTAATAGAGCTAACCTAGAAACGCTTCACATTTATGGACCAGCCGCCAAAGATTCTCAGTTGACTTGTAGCATGAGGTATAAAGATACTCCTGGATTGGTTGGTCCCAATTTGATCATGGCATATGACTCGCTGAGAAATTTCATTATTTGAGGGTTTCTATTAATATTTCTCTGTCTGGTCGACCCTTTATTTATACAATTTTACTTTTCAAACTACAGAAAAATCCCTTAATAATCTGTTAATGCTTTTGTTAATGTTATTTTATATAGCTGATTTTTTTTCCAACCAGGAACTCTAAAATCAAAAGTAAAACGATTCTTTCTGTTATAATATATGTTTTACTTTATTATTTTTTTTCATCTCATTTAATCCAAAAAGATACCAAAATAAACAGAATGTACTTTAGCTGAATTATTACAAAAGTAAAAGTTTTCCTTCTAATATCTTGAGTTTACCTTTCCATTCAACCATTAGTATAGATGATTTTGATGACATCGTTAAGTTGATACTAAAAGAGACAAACGTATATTAATTATAAAAATGTTTTGGTCAAAGAGTATAATTAAATGAATTACCAATAAATGTAATCAAATTTGGTTTATTTTGTTTGTGATTAAGGACATTGTTTAATTGGTATCTAAGACTTAAATTTGTCCACAAGAATCCACATTTCTTTGTGTGCTTGATGTAACAATCAGAACATTTAATACTTTTCGTGCAAAAATTAATTTATAACAAATGCTAAATCTAAATATAAAGACACTCCGTAAAGATTTATTGCACATGAATTGTCTTGGGTCATGCATGCGCTGTCTGTATATTTCTTTTGGAACCATTTTGTATTTGAACCATGTGTGATTGTGATCTTTCTGGCCTAGTGTTCATTTTTTTTTAGTTAACCTAGCACATGACAACATAGTTACTGATTGATTTAATGCTTCCCAAAAATAGGGCCTTTAAAATTGTGAAACATCCGGGTACATACGTGGTACCAGGAAATTTCATTTTTTTTTAAATGTATGACTTTTAAATAAAAATTAAATGTAACAATCCCTAACCGTCTTATTGCGAGGAAATATTTTCAAATTACAATTCTAATAGGACGTGCGTGCTTAAAACGCTTTGTGACAACATGAGGTATAAAAATGTGATAAATATATGCCGAAGACGCGTCAATGAAGTCTTTTCAAAATTTATCCCATCGCAAATGACAATTTTACATTGTGATGGCATGAAAAAAAGTCGGCCATGCCAAGTGACATCCCGTTACAAAACACATTTTTTGTAATTTTTTTCTGTTATATTTAGAGTATTGTTTGTGACGTAATTGCTACGTAATAAATTTCCAATTGAATACCGAAGCAACAACCAAAAAAAACAACCAAAACAAAAACAATCCAAAATACATGACAATATAAGGAACGCATTCAGACAAAGAACATAAACGAGGATGACGAAACAAAAAGAACATGATGCAAACGCCAATAAAAACTGTGAACCTCAAAAAATAGCAGGGTCATTAGGTGCTCCCAAGGATTAAGCATGAACTTCTCCATATGTGACACAAATCACACCGCTGGTAAAATGATATGATGTTGAAAGATCTGTTCCTTAGTAGATTGGTAAATATCATATTCTGACCCCTTACACATGAAAAAATTAAAATCCATGATGTATGTCAATTCTCTTGCACTCGAACAGTGTTAAGTCAGTATCTTTTTAACTCTTCCTTATTCAGACAATTAGCAGGACGATATATAGAACAAACAATGGACGAAGACAAAAATAAAACAAAGCACTCTGATCTACAAGGTAACGCATAACCGAAGCACTAATAATGTGACCTCCTACTGAAAACCGGAAATCAAATGGTCCAGAGGGGTAAGCATGACATGCTTCATATGTGACACAGTTCACACTGTTGGTATAAAGCCGGTGTAGTGTAAAAATCTAGTAACAAGTTAGGATCCAAAATGAGTCTTCCATTTTTGAATTAATCACATTTTAACGATATTCAAAATCGTTCTGACGACCACAAAAACTCTTTTTCTGACATCTGACAATGGTAACAGAGACCATTTGATTTCGGTGGGAGGGGGGGTCTGGTATTTTTTAAAAAAAAATTCTGGTCCCGATGTTTGCCCTAAAAACTTCTGAAAAAAGCCTGGCTCAACAAAATTTCCTAGCATAGCACATAGCGGTAAATACATTTAGGCCCGCGTTAAAATCCCCCCCTGAAAATCAAATTGTCCTGGCCTTAAACAGAAATTTCGCTTACTGGCTATGATTTTCACTGTATATCTTGTTCCATTTAGTGTTTTTGTTCGTTTGAATTTTCTTTGTGTTAACTGTTGATAATGGTAAATGAAAAGCACTGGAAAGCAATGTTTTGTCAACAATGATGATAGTACTGATAATAGACTGTTAATGAAACCCCCTTTGCCGCCCCCATATGACGAGACCTAAAACCCTTTAAAAGTTTAAAACGCTCACATTTTTTCTAACCTAACATGTAACTAGAAGTTGAGGACGAAATCATTTAAATATGAAAAATAAATACATGTAAGAGGCATTAAAACGATTTTAACTATTTATTTACCTGCATATACGTAGGTTTATAAGTCACTTACAATCTTAATGCCTTTAATGTGTTAAAACAAACTCTTTGACATCGTTTAAAGGCTGGTGATGATATTGTTTTTTTAAGAAATCATCACAATTATTGGACGAAGAGACATCAGTTCTTGAAAAGGCAATACACAGAAACATAATTCACAGTAATTTTAGAATTTTGTTATTTGATCATTTGTTGTTGTCTTAACTTTCAAGAAAAATTTCAAATCATTCACTTACATAATTATATGAATCTGACAAAAAATGCTTTAATTTTTTTTTTTGTTAACGGTAAAGATTTAAAGAATCTAGATGCATTTTTAGTTATTTCACCTAGATTTACCATGGTTGCTCCCTAAATTATAATTTGCAGTAACACCCTGACTGAATGATAAACGGACTCACTGTCCCTTTTCCAGTGACAAACAAAAAATAACTTTGAGCCACTAGTCCTACGCATTGCTGGAGTTGACTCACTTTATAGTCCTTTCATATTTTTCTCAATTTTTTTACGACTGGGCCGATGCCTCTGCTAGTGCACTGTTAGTCTTCGAGGAAAGTCACCAAACCGGTACCCAGTTCTTTTGTTCTGGCCCGAAAACCATGTGTTTTGGAAACTTGACGTTTTATATAAATTTAAGAAGATTTTCATTAAAAGTAAAGAGTATCGCCCTCCTGTATAGCACTGTCCTAAGCTGCTTTTGTTTTTTTACCCTATTGGTAATTTGTTCTCTATCAGTGTTTGAACATACAATGTATTTCAATTTATGATTTCTAAATTTTTTTAAGGGAGTACGAGTGTCAGAAATTTTGTAATTATAATTAAAATTCCGATCTTTGTTTTGAAGAGCACTACTAATGAAACAACTTGAGCAAAAAACTTTGAAAATTCATGCAGGAATTTTTGAGATATAAGACGTCAAAATTTTGGCGGGAAACAGATCTCTCTAGAGTTTTCCTTCAATTTGCATAAGATGTTTATAGGCCTTTAAATATATGAAACTATAATTAGATGTTGATTAAATTTTATACACAGTCTATTTTATGTATTTTAAAGTGACTTATGACCAAAAAAATGTGATCCATGTGCAAAAAATTTTAGAACTGTTTGAATGGATAAAACCGGAGGATATAGAATGCTTCTGAAACCTGACGCTCGTACTCCCTTAATTGATCTGCACTGGAGAGACATAATTTGTCGAAAAGGTCATATGCAGAAATTAAATTCACAGTAACTTCAGTTTTTTTATGTTGATTCATCATTTGCAGTGACATGACCTATATGTATTTCCACTTGGCTGACTATAATCATTTTACTTTGCTGATATATACTCTTTTTATAGATACAAAACCTTTTACCACGTGCTCTATACAAATCTCGAACTGGCGGACTTCATGTCGCCTTTGCTAATAAAAACTTTTACTTGCGAAAAAATCTCTTAAGGAGGATTACCCTTTACTCATACTTCGTTTCTTGTGGACTCATTTTGTCCCAAAGTCTACGTTTAAAAACCCAAATAGTGTATGATTCTAATTTGCATTTCTAAAACAATTTGGCCTGTTTAAGAAAATTATTATACAGCTAGGATTATGTAACATATTCCTTTTTTAAACTGAAGTCTGTCGACCCAAATAATCTGCATGGAATAATAATGCATATATTAAAATAAAAATACTTTGAACATACATCATTTTAGCAATACACAAAAAATTCTGAAACTTTTGTACACATATAAATCTGTTTTATCCGTATAAAAGTCTGATAGCTTGACAATTATGGACACAACTCTACATTCGTGTAAGTAGAATTGAAACAATACATGCCTTGGAAAAAAAAACGAAGTGTGCTGCATTAATGTACCAGGAAAGTCGACATCATCCTTTGTACCTGTACGTGGTACTGGGGACCCTGATCTAAGAAGAACGGAAAATGTTATTTTGCGAGGAACAAAACATTAGAATATAGTTTTCACGAGGCAGCCGTGCCTTTTTTCACGAAACATGGACAAGTGGGATAAAAGACGGCTAATTTACATAGTCACTTTCTCTCAGAAGATACAAATTGTCCAAATTGTAATAACGAATATGAGGATGGTTACCACTTTATTATGAATTATCCAAAATATACTACAAACGTTTTATTACGTTTCACTCAATCCAGCAATAACTGAATGATAATGCTACAGATATACATAACATCACTGTGAATTTCCTCCTACAGAGAACATATTATATTGACACACATATTCTGGGCACATATTCTGTGTGCCCTCTGGGCACATAGAAGCTATAATTAGTCGTCATATAAGCGGGAGGTTGATGCATCAATAAACCTGGTTTAACCCACCATTTTATTTATAAAATGCCCGTTCCAAGTCGGGAATATGACGGCTTGCAAAAAATGTTCTGTGTTGGATTGTGTTCCTCTGATTCAGTCGAATGTTATACGGATTTCCCTTACTGGTCTCTTCCTTTGATCGATTCGGACTTTTGTTGTCACTTTTATTTGTTCATAAATACATAAATAACACTCACATATTTGCTTAGTTTTATTTATTTATTCATTTATTCGTTTATCTGCTATGATAAACTTGCTCCCTCTAAGCATAGTATTTCTTTTCGTTGTTTTTATTCTATCGTTGTTAAATTATCATTCGTATTCTTTAATCATGGCGCCACTGCATGTTTTAAAGTTTTCTTTTTCTTTTGTAATTATGATTTATGAAAAGAGTAACTGGTGAGCCAGCTAATGGACTTCTTAACTACCTGCTAGTTAGGGATTTATTGTTATCTATGCTAATTATTTCAATCACAGGTGTTTTGGATTCTCAGACTCCTTTCTGACTGTTTGATTTACATATTTGTATCAATATATATAATTTACCCTTTCTTTCAGTAATTAATTATTGATTAATAAATATAGATTACACCACAAGATCCCGTTCATTACCACATTTTATCCACTAGAGAAAGTTAAATTTTAAAATTTTAATTGCGAGGCTTGCCGCGCATTTTAAAAATTTTAAATTTAACTATCGAGAGTGGATAAAATATGGTAATAATCGGGATAAAGAGGTGTAATCTTTTTCTCTAATGATCAATGATAAACACAGAGAATTGTATTCCGAATAGATTTGGCGGGAAATAGCACGGGGCTTTATTAAACATACGTAGAATAAAGAAAATTTATCTAACGGGTCAAAACCGGTTTAAACTTGATATATCATTAGAGAAATAATAATAATAAATGGTTACTTGATTCCATGGTACCTCAACAGGGAGCCTCACTAGTGTTCAAGCTTGTCAATTTTGCTTGTATTTATGTTTTTGTTTTTTTTTTTGTATCATATACCTTAAGCATATATTGAAGGAGAGGGCTTATATAGGCTTTTTTTACTGAAATTAAATAAAGCTAACAATGATTCCAAATACTGCCCTTTTCTTGATCAAACCATCATTATTGACGCTGGTAAAATAACAACTAAATATATGATAAAAGGGATGATTTTGATTTCACTATAACTAACTTCTCTTTTCTTGACGGTGACATCCCACAAGCTCCATCATATTGGGTGTACATTTCTCAACTAATACGATTCGCACGTGTTTGTTCTACTCTTGACGATTTTAATGAAAGTAACCTCACTATCACAGCCAAACTTTTACAACATTGTTACAGATTTCATAAGTTGTTGAATACCTTTAAGAAGTTTTATAACAGATATGAATATTTAATATCTAAATATGGTGTTACTCGCAAACAGCTTATTACTAAGGGCATTTCTAATCCTCGTTTTTACGGTAATGTTGTTAAAAGATGTCAGAAACTGTTTAAAAATCCAGAAAAGCTGGGACGTAACTTACATTCGTTACGTAATAGGGGATATTGACAAGATACTCTGCTTGCATCCGTTAAATTAGCTTTGAGATCTAGTGACCTGAAAATTCTATATACATACTGCCCTCTCACTGATACTGTCGATGTCTACTGAAATATATGATGATTCTTGACCAAATCCTGCGGGAAGTTTTGAGTTTGATTTTTCTTCCGTAGTGCGGCAGTGTTTAACCAGGAGACTAGGCTCTTTTAGCTAACCGGCAGTTTAGCGACGAGCACCCCTTGATCCATCTTTCAAAATTACGTATTGTCAAATTCTCTTCTTTCAAGATTTTGGTCATGGACTTCGTAGTCTTCTGTATTGGGTTTTATTCGTATGTTTACTAAACTATAGGGAAACGGGACAGAAAAAGGGGAGGTTTGGGTACCCATAAACCGGTTAATACCTACCGCTGGCTTTTGCTAGTACCGGTACCAAGTCCGGCTGTCCAGAGGTCCTATCGTTGTTTACGTTTGTCTTTTGTCTAATTTGTGTTTTTCCTGTGTAGTTCCCTCGCAGATTGTGGCATGTAATTATAATTTTCGGTCATTGTGGGTGTTTCATGTTGTCCCATTTACTTCATTTTCCTGTTGCCAAATCATTTTCTTCATAAAAAATCAAATCAAGGATGGCAAAATACTGTACATATATATTCAACACTCTGCGAACTCTGAAATAATAGTACAGTTTCTTTATGAAACATATGACGCCCGTCAAAGGAAAGAAATTGCACATTTCTTGATATTGTGCTTTGGGTTTAAGAAAAAATTGAATAAATTGAATGCAAGTCGCCGGTGAAATAAGGCCATATCATAACACAATGTATGAAATAAAATACATGTTTGCTGTGCTACATGTTATGAATGCAAAAAGCATAACTTCATATCAAGTTATCACGTAAAAACTTTAAAAGTAAATGGAAAATATCTTACGCAAGTGCATGTCCAACTAAACTGAATCCTAGACGATTCAACTTGATTTCATATATTTTGTAAAGAGCCACACTGAGTCAAACAAGAAGTACACTGAGAATGACGTAATCAAGATGTCGGAATTTTTAATAGATAATATTTTTGTCGAATTTGGAGGCCGTGTTTTTCAACAGACAATCGGGATTCCCATGGGAACTAACTGCGCGCCACTTTTAGCTGATCTCTTCCTTTTTTCGTATGAGGCGAAGTTTTTACCAGGGCTTACACAGAAAAAACAAAAACATTTAGCCCAGTCCTTTAATTTCAGCTTCCGCTACATAGACGATGTACTTTCTCTTAATAATCCAAAATTCAAGAAATATTTACACCAGATCTATCCCAATGAGCTTGAAATTAAAGAGACTACCGATACACCTACTTCAGCTTCGTATTTAGATCTTTTAATTTACATTGACGAAAATGGACGTTTGAAATCTAAGCTGTATGACAAACGTGATGATTTTAACTTCCCAATTGTGAACTTTCCCTTTCTGAGCAGCAATATACCTACCTCTCCAGCCTATGGAGTGTACATTTCATAGTTGATTCAATACTCTCGGGCATGCAGTTTATACAGTGACTTTTTAGTTAGAGCAAAAACACTGTCCCAAAAGCTGCTTAGTCAGGGATTTGTTCAGCCTTTGTTACTGTCATCCCTTCAGAAATTCTATGGCTGTCACCATGATATCATTGACAGATATGACGTGTCTGTGTCCCAAATGAAAACGGACATTTTCAGCTAGATTTCACGTCTTCACGGATTTGACATAATCGGATTTGACTCAAACCTGGATTGACTCACTGAAAGTGTGACGGGTGCCGCTAGCGGAGCAGGACATGCTTACCCTTCCGGAGCACCTGATGTCACTCTCGGTTTTCATGGGAGTTCACACTATGAGTGCCATAGTTCTTAATGTTATCTTTTTATTTCCGTGCATTGTAGCTGTCTGACGTCCTTGTTTTGTCTTTGTTTTTATCTGTTACCGTTTTGCCATGTCTTTGGACTTTGGACATCGGTTCTCCTGTTCCTTCGGTATTCTACTGCCGTTGTTTTTATTGATGTCCCCAAAATTAGATTCTATGCAGAATTTGAATTTATTACGCAAATATCAGCCTTGAATATGTTCGACAATCAGTCCTTAACACAGGTTTAAATGGAATCCATTTAGGCGTCGAACTACTACTCATTGATGTTGGAATGTCAACAAACATACCATTAAGCAAAGTGTTCTTACAATAGCTGCCATCCATTGTCCGACAAAAAGACTAACAGTGGCCAATCACAACATATACACCACCACAAGTCAGTAATCAAACTAAAAAAAACTTGTAATAATAAAATAGTGTGATATTGGCACTTTAAACAGGTGGTCAGGATAACGTTTGCAAATTACAAAACATAAAATGCAAAAATTTGAAATTATGATAGCCGTGTATCCATAATGACAAAATACCCAAGATCAAGTACGCCATAATTGAAATATATAGACAGCATATATCTCTTAGATGGGGAATCTTTGATTTTACCTGATTTACCAAAGGCTAACAGATGACTGGTGAATAGTCGTAAACACCTTTGTTGACACTCTATAGTCACTGAGGAGACTTCGTGTCAAGCCCATCAAGTGCAGATTATTTAAAAGACAAATATCTACATCCTTTTATGTATTAAACAAATGATAATAGGATATAGAGTAAATGTACATGAGATAAAGTCTATAAATACATGATATTCGAACATTTGAACAACGCTTCCAAATCCTTTAATTTCAGTTTCCGTTATATAGATGATGTTCTTTCATTGAACAATCCTCAATTTAAGAATAACCTTCATCTTATATACCCAAATGAACNCGAAATTAAAGAGACCACTGATACACCATCATCAGAATCATACATGGACCTATACCTCTACATTGGCAATTCTGGACGTCTGAAAACAAAACTTTACGACAAGCGTGATGATTTCGACATTCGAATAGTGAACTTCCCTTTTTTGAGCAGCAATATTCCCACTTCTTCGGCATATGGCGTGTACATTTCACAACTCATTCGCTATTGCCTTGCCAGTACTTTGTACAGCGATTTTGTCAACAGAGCGAAATAGCTGTCTCATAAACTTATACATCAAGGGTATGTTCAGTCACTGTGGCAATTGTAACTTCAGAAGTTTTACGGTTGTCACCACGATTTGACAGACCATTACAATGTTTCTGTTTCACAAATAAGAACATATCTTTGGGTAGATCCAAAGTTTGTTACCGGACTGACTAACACCGACTGTGACAAAATCCTTCCGGAGTACCTGATGATACCTCAGTTTTTATAGGGGTTCATACTGCTAGTGCTTTAGTTTTGTGGCGTTCTTCTTTATTTTTGTGTGTTTGGTATGTCTTTGTCGTACTGTCTCAATTCGTGTTGCTGTGAATTGCCCTGATTTTGGATTTATGATTTTAGCATTTCCTCGTTCTTGCTTCGGTATTCGTTTGCCGATGTATTTCAATGTTGTTCTACGTTGTGATGTCACTATGGGGCTTAAACGAGGGATTATTCATAGCCCATAGTAAATTCAAAACGAGTAAAAGATCTTTTAGAGCGGTATTGACTGTTGGATGTCGAACAACGCTTCATCAATGTTTGTAACTACATTTGTTATTGAAATGATTGTCTACTGATCTAATAATTTATACTGCAATGTCAGACATTTATGAGACAGCGTCATTGGTGTACCATTTGTATATGAATTTTTTAAAACACATTTTGTGATTTATAGTGATATTTGTAACAAAAAAAACACCACACTGTTTTTTTTCTGTTTTAATTAGGGACCGACCATTTAACCTGAAGCCGGGGGGGTATTTTTTTTTCTGGACAGATTTTTTAAAAATCTGTTCACGATTTTTTTTCAAAATTAACATTATTTTTGGCAGTAAGCCTCCTCCAGAAATTTTCTTATATCCTTTTGGCAGGTAAAATATTTTTTTCACATAAATCAGCTCCAGAATATTTTTTTAGAAAAAAAACCATAGCCCCCCCCCTTTTCAAGTTATATGGTCTGTCCCTTAAACATTTCATATTTAAAAGTCTTGATCTTTTATTGTTTGATCCAGTTGCTTTTTGTAACATTTTCAACAACAAAACATATTTCCATATAACGTATAGACTTTCGAAAAAAAGAATAGTGTTTTTGCTTTGAACTGAGTTTGCTATACACGACATACCTTTTATTGTACATGTATGCAACGGGTCTATCATGTGAACATTTATACAGTAGTTATATTGATAACACTTGTTATTGTAAGTATGAGAAAGTCCTCTCAATAATCACATTTTCGTTCAATTTTACAAAAAAAAATATAATCACATAATCATTTTTTTGTTTCTATTATAACAAAAATCTATTCCAACATTAGGTAATTGCTTGGACAAATCCGCATTACACTTATCTTTTTGCTTCTAGAAATTAAACACATTATTTTCCCCTAAAATAGAACAAATACTTTACAATAAATGACAAAAAATACACAACCTATAAATTAGTCCGTTTATAAAAAATATTTGCTTGGAGCTTTATGTTATGTGCTTCGTAAATAAGGGTTACTCAAGCTACTAAATTGGTAAATGTAAACAGTCTATCACTATGGCTAAATGTTTTGTGCATTTGCTGTTCCTGTGGACGATACTGGTAAAATGTAAGTACACTTTTATTGAATTGATTTCAATTCATAATTAAAAAAGAATAAAGACAGAAAAATATTCTCTAATAAAAACAAATATTTAAAACTTAAAAAAAGCTTCTTCCTTATGGAAACCTATGTCCTTAACTAAATTCGGCCTCTCTTTTGGATCTTATTGATTATTTGTTCTGTAGTATAGGGTTATTGCATGAATATTTTGGAGTATTGTCCCGATATAAATTGGTATATTGCACGATCTTGCTATTGCAATAGATATTCTACGAGGGATAATATTCTCCAATATTCATGCAATAACCCTTCTATAGTATACCAAACCTAAAATTTCTTTTTAAAAGGTATATTTTGTTGTCCATGAGGTCAAAAATATTAAGTCTAATTGCACTAGTATTGAAATTTATTGCACGGTTACTTTTGGTCGCTTTCTTAGGAATATATTATGTTGATACACAATAATACCTTTAAAGTAATTTGATTTTAGTCTCTTTTCAACAATTTATTAATTTTGTTTTTAAATTAATACCAGATATTTATAAATTAAAACTAAGGGGACGACCATTTGTTTTTCAGGGAAGGGGGTGCTTGGCAAATTTTGTAAATAAATGATTTAATCTTGGATTCAGTGAAAATAAATATTCCAATTCTACTAGTCATGAATATAAAATAATTTGATTTTAATTTGGAGAATAAAATTTATATTGCAAATGCAAATAAAAAATTCTATGTGACATTTGGTGAAAATAAATAATTTCTTCGATATTTTCAGGAAAATAAATAATTTTCGAGGCAAAGCCCGAGCCCTAACCGGAAACCCTAAATGTATTTACATTTTTAAACAAGTGAACAGGTTTTTTGCATACTTGAATTTGAATCATGTCAGGTATAAGAAATATCTTTAAAAACTTCATCTGATATATCAGTCAAAATGCTAAAATAAAGTTTCAACGACGTGGTTTATACAACAAAGAAAACACTGAACATTTGAAGTAAGACAGTGATAAAATAATATAAAACAAATTTCTACACAATATTATATTTTTTTTATCGTATTAGTATAAGAAAAATATCAAGATACCACCAGAAATTAATCTATAGAAATTATGTAATTGTGACTTTCGATTTATATTATATATTTTTAATGCTTTGATAGCTATGATGAGACCAAAAGACAAATCAGGTTGAAACCAGCGGAAAAATTGTCTACCAGAATGGTCCTGACTTGGTATAGGCATTTCAAAAGAATTGGTGGGTTAAACCGGTTTTATGGCATGCCAAACCTCCCTTTACATTATGGTAGCGTCAAGTAGCAACTCAACAGCGATTCCTATTGACAGGTAAAAGAAATAATCATCCCATTCTAAGTAAAAAAAATCTTAAACAGAGTTTAGACCAGGGACTGGTCAAAATCAATAATTTTGAAATTAAAATCCCGCATTTTGTCGTAGATTTTAGTACTGAGATGACTATTTTCGTCAAATTCGAGGTGTAAGTCCAAAAAAGAAGTAGATCTAGTAGTCTCTGTCGTTACCTTTATCTGTAGTTGTGGTGGATATTTTGATAGGATCTATTTAGCAAAAGATACGTCGTTATTGATTAAAAGAACATCGTCATTATATCTATAAGCGAGTTGGGAGGATCCAGCATCTTTTATTCAATGATATATCAAACGGTTAGGTTTTATCTGCACTGATGAGACTCAAGTTGTCGAAATTCGCATATGCAGA
This sequence comes from Modiolus philippinarum, assembly GCA_002080025.1. NCBI lineage: Eukaryota > Metazoa > Mollusca > Bivalvia > Mytilida > Modiolidae > Modiolus > Modiolus philippinarum. The sequence continues at coordinate 24,774 of MJUU01040653.1, forward strand.
ATTTAAATTCACAGTAACTTCGGTATTTAGTTATTTGTTAACACTATGTCGATGCCACTGCTGGTGGACTGTTAGTCCCCGAGGGTATTCACCAGACCAGTAGTCAGTACTTCGGGGCTGACCCGAAAGCCGATTCTATTTGGAACCTTACAATATCTAAATTTTTGTAAATTTTGCTGAAAACTAAGGAGTATCTCCCTCTTGCAAAGCTCTATGCTCTGCTGAATTTGACTTTACATGTAGATCATTTTGGATATTTGTTCTCTATCAGTTTTTAAAAATCTTTGACTTTATTGCCTTCCAAACGTTTAGGTTTTATCTGCACTGAGGAGACATACGTTGTCGAAATGCGCATATGCAGAATTTAAATTCACAGTAACTTCGGTATTTAGTTAACGAATCCCTGAAGAAATTCAGACTCAGAAGAATATAAAAACAAGTGGGCGAGTAGAGGAGCATAATTATTGCTTATTGGTATGTGCCAAAGTGAAATTTGACATAAAAAATCATGAAAATAAAATATGAGGTGCATGTTTAGCGTATGTGTAAACACAGACTTAAGTTTTCATCCTGTTGTTTATAAACTTTCATAGCAGTTCATTATACAAAATGAGTACCCTTATGACAGATTTTTTTTTTAAATAGGGACAAAGTTCAAAAGGCCGAATAATCTGGAAAAAAGCAACGGTTCAATGTTTATATAACACCCTTCTTTATTTTGAACATGTGTATACCTTAAGCATGTTAAGTCCAAACAAACAAGCAGATTGACATCTATACTTCATTTAAATGCCCTGCACAGTGGCATACCTTCTCCTAAAAAAGCTGTAAAACGGTTTGGTAAAAAATGTGTATTCTGATAATTATTAAAAATATGATTAAGTTCATTTTGTCGTAACTTATAAAATTAAACTCATTTAAGTGTTACACGTGTTCTATGGGCTGCGAATTGCAACATGGACATGCATACAGCTTGACATTTGTATAATTTGTTACCAGGGGTATAATACGGGATTGACTTTAAAGAGTATGTTCAGTTTTGTAGCCATTAATATAAAAAATCTGGTCAACATTGCAATAAATATCACTCTTCATTTACTCAAACGTTTCATGCGAAACAAAACCCCATATGCCCACTTTATATCCACCAGCTGACATTTTAGATATGACACATATTACTTTACACAATTACTGACATAAATTATTTCATCCAATAAAATTACAAAAAGATACTTTGTTCTCCTGGCCATGCATTGGCTTTCTAATCATAAACAAATAGATACCAAAAATTCGTCCAAAAAATGGAGCAATACTGCCAATCATACATGTAATTCAACCAGTACATTTGCAGACTGACTTATAAATGTAAACTATTTTACTCCCTCTGTTATTTCAGGTGGACTCGCTTCTTCCATCAAAACTTCCAGTTTAGCAAATATTGCACACCGCTCTAAACGCAAAGCTGACGATGATATAAACTCGGGGCGCATAACAGCAAAAGACATCAAAGCTGGAGACATTTCGGCTGGTGCTGTAACGGCCGACAAGATTAGAGCTGATCGGATTAAAGCCACTAATATCAGAGCAAAATATATCAGTGTTCGACGAAAGGGTACGGAATCACATTCAAATCAAGATGAGCATCCGGCTCCACCTGCGCAACCTAAAGCTCCATCAAAGACAACAATTACCAAAGATATAACAACGAAAACACCTGAGAAGGAAATTAAAAAACCCCCAGAAACAAAATTGCCTAGTTCAAAAAAAGAAAATACCAAAAAACGTACAGAAAATAAATCACATGAAACAAACCCAAAGGAGCCCACAAAACAACGCTCATCACAGAAAAATCCCTCAAAATCGACTTCAAAATCTAAAAATACCGACACTAAGCCTGCTCCACCAGAAAGTAAAGATAAAGATCCTCATCCAGTCCCGACTTTGCCTCCGGGAAAAACAGATGAAGATGGGATGCTAAGGGCTAAAACTATAGAATCAAAACATATTGATACAAATTATATCAAAGCAGACGAAATTAAGGCGAACGCAATAAAAGCATCAGTAGTGAATACGGATGTTGTAAATGTGAAAGAAACAGATAACAAAGGGGCTTCCAATAAAGAAGAAAGTAAAATTAAGAAGCCAAAAACATCAGAAAGTATCCGAACCACAGCACGTAAGGAAAACAAAGTATCATCAAAAGATTCACGGCGTAGAAGGAAGAAAAATAAGAAAGTGATTTCTGGATTAAATGGAAACAAGTCTGTGAGAAAGCCGAAAAGTAAGAAATCACAACAGAAGCCAGTTAATGAAGATAAACGAAATTTGCCAATGTTACCTCCAGGTTCCAATATTGATCTTCCTAAAAGCCCTATTGTTGCTATCGATAATAGAAACTTGAAGAAAATTTATTTACCGGATTTGTTAGATGACAAAGAAGATAATGGCATTCACGGAGTTATTCCTAACTTGCAGTTCCTTGGACTTTCGCAGGATTATATTAAAGGGCTCCAGTTGGAAGCACAGCCGACTGATAAAGGACATCCCGGTATGAGGAATCCAGGCTCTGGTTCACACCCCAACAAATTTGTAAATGCACACCATCCAGAGATTAACCCCTTGTAAAATGCCGACAAAACCTCGTACATTGTTTGATTAACGATCTACTGCTTCAAATCAAGTGTATTTGGTAACGTTCTTATCTGCTTTTCAAAGAAAAGACAATGGATAAAAATTAACATTTATTTGAGTTCTATTTATATGTATCAGTGATTCATTCAAAACCAGTACTTTTTTCCACAAATGTTCAAGAGTTCAAACTAACAGTCGAATGAGTTAACATTTTGTACAATTCTAGAACTGAAAGAAGTGAAACATATAAAATATACCGGTCAAGTACGTGGAAATGTACTGCTGACATTTTTTTTCAATTTCGTATTCTGATTAGAGTGGTCGAAAGATGAGTTTAAACTTTGATAATGAACGAATTTCAAATTAAAATTATATTTCACATTTATTGTACATATATCAATTAGTTAATTAATTCATCTTTTTTTTTGTTTTACATACGAAAAAGTGTTCTCTCATATTGATCTGGTTTCAGATATCTGTTTAGTATACCGTTTAGATTATATTTTAAAAATTACCTTAGTCCTATATATTTTGTTACGTCTATTTATTAACTTGAAATCGTATCTGCAATGTTTTATGAAAGTCGATTGATCACCTTTTTATCACATATAGCTAAGGAAAGTTCAATCATTGGACCGGGAAATTTTCTCTAGAAAATCTTAAACTTCATCTAATATTAAGGTGAAAAATGATAGAAGGTAAAAGTTAAGCCTACAGCATCTTAATGAATAAAATTAACGAGGTAGAAGTAATTAATTCGAGGTAAATAACTCGGGGTAAGTAAATAAATGCACATGAGACAAAATCTCTACAAGTACATTGCAAAAAAAGCAATGGAACAACGCTTTTATTGTTGTTCTTCATCTTGAAGTCACCATTAGGCCTTCAACAATGCTTGTTCATACCTAATAGTAAGTTTAAGACGGCCCCTACCACCGGTTTGAGCGAAATTCACTTCTAGATCTTGAGTAATACTACATCCATGACTTTTTTACACATGGATGCGGGATCGTCAACAAACATTAAATTGAATGGCAAATGTTCTTACAATCGCTATCATCTGTTTATGTATGGAGGGAAAGGTATCATATTATTTTTCTAATTCCAACTTTTTTTTTTCTCTTATTGTCAGGGAAATATTTATCATTTGACCCTGGCATCATTTTTCACTTCTTACAATCATCGAAATGAATATACCTCACATTGAAACTGTATTGTCAATTAAGGACATCCACAAAGTCATTACTTTGTTAGCATTCAATTTCTTTTTAACTTCAGAAATAAGCTTTTGTAAACAATATATTGTCAATGTGTAATCGTCCTTGAAAAATCACATGATATCCATCAATATTCAAAACATTCAATCAAAAAAGAAAACCAAGTCTAATTCAGAAAGTCGACAATGAAAAGGTTAGATTGTTGTTCATGATGCCATTCCTTGTTATATGCATATTTAGATTTGTTTTGTTGTAAATTTCCCTTAACATTTCCGCTCATTACAATGGATGTCGTGCATATGAGAAGTTCAATTGATCACGAATGTGCATATATGCATATGTGTTATGGTCTCATATTCATTAACTCCATATCCTTTCGTAAAATATGTACCACAAACATAATGATTGCACAGTTACAATATAGATTCTCATAACTTTCCAGAAGTGTTTATCACATCGTCGATTTTTTTCCAGAATTATATATCCTTAATATATATAATTAGAGAAGAGTTTCTATCAATACATGATAAAGTTAAAGAATAGAACAAATGAGCAACTGAAGGGATATGGAGTAAATGTACATGAGACAAAATCCCAATAAATACATGATAGGATCAAGCAAATGGAACAACGCTTTCATTGTTGTTCTACATCTTGAAGTCACCATAAGGCCTTCAACAAAGAGCAAACACTCTTTCCTCATAGTAAGTTCAAGACGGCCCGTAGCACCGGTTTGAGTGTAATTCACTTTCTTAATGTTGAACAACGCCACATCCATTCCCTCTTTTACATACCTTTTGTCATGGATGCGAGGTTGTGAATAAACATAATATATCGGGCAAAGAACTCTTACAAAAACTGTCATCCTTTGCCCAAACAATGATGTTGTAATATAATCTATAAACTATCATAGGACACTCATCAAGTTGTTTGTAGGAAAATTTGGCAAGCCAAATAGGGAGATTTGGGTAATATATTTACAGATGGATAAAAAAATATATTAATTTTTACAAAACAAGAAAGCCAAATGTTGAATTTTGATAGTGCATTCATATGAGAAATTCTCACATAAACAAGTACACTCTAACTGACAAAATAATGAGCATACAACTAAAGCATGGGGAATCCACACTGCACTTTGGACAAACTCCTCGGTAAATGAGCAAATAAAGGGATATGGAGTAAATGTACATGGGACAAAATCCCTATCAATACAAAAAAGCTTGTTTTGTTGCTCTTCATCTAGAAGTTGGCGTAAGGTCTCCAACAATGAGCTTTGCTCTTACTTCATACTAAGTTTAAGACCCTCAGGACAAAGTTCAGTGGAAGTCATTGCTGTATGTCGAACAACGCCACATGCATTTCTTGTTTATACCATGGGTGTTGGTTCTTCAAGAACAAAACCAACAGGCAAATTTTTCTTACAATCGTTGTCATCCGTTGCCCAAAAGACTATCTAGGGGAAAGTGTCAATATTTAATGAACTACAGGACAACTCGGCAAAATGAAATAATGAGACGCGGGCACTATGAAAAAAGATGACCCGAAAAATAATATATCATTTTAATAAGTATACGTTTCTCAGTAGATAATACATCTATTATTGTTAGAACATTAAAAAATATTTGTGGTTAATATGTTTTACATCAAATGAACGATGCACTCATACCAACAAACATATTTTTCAGATATTTTAAATTTTTAAATGTTCAGCCTCGCCTGACGAAGATTCTTTGTGAATTGATAATTAGCGACTAATTTAAGACCTTTTGTAGATATTCTATGAAAATATTTACATTAACTAGTGTGTTTATTACATTTTTTAGACAAGCTATATATATATTTTCATAAAAATAAGTGGTCTTTGAGAATTTCAGGACATTTTTCAAACTTGTAATCAGCTAATTTTGAAATTCAATTGATTCAGATGTTCGTCATAAGCTAAATAAACTATAAAAGTAAGGTTGCAGGGAAGAATTCCAAAAAATAAGTGGTCTCTGAGACTTTCAGAAAATTAACCAAATTTGAATCACCTTTCAGTATTCTTAATTACAGAATTTAGTTTTTTTTTTTACCAAACATTCATCAGAATAAAAGATTATATGCCAAAATTTCAAAAATATGTGTCTTTGACATTTTCAGGACATTTACCAAAGTTGGAACCGGAATCGAAATTACGAAAGCTTATTGCAAATCTACAGGCTATATGCAACAAAACTGCATACAGATTCAATCCCTTAATCCAAAAATATACGAGAAGTATATCACATGCCATATGAGTTCAAAATCACAAATTTGGGCCTTTGTCAAGATCGACATCTTGGGGCATCTTATTTGCACCAAGATAAAGATAAAAAAATCCGAAATTTTAATGCACAACTGCAGACTATATGCAACAATTCTACCATAAAATTAATTCCTTAAATTCAAAACAGTAGGAAGAGATCGCGTTACATGCAACATGTGTCCAAATCGACATCTTGGGGCTTTTTGCTTTTCATCAACACTAATATAAAAAATCTGAAAGTTTATTGTGCATCTGCAGCATATGTGCACTAATTCTATAACAAAACTAAAACGCTTATTCCAAATATTTAGGAGTAGTTCGCGTCACATCGTTTTTGATAGACGGAAAGATGGACTTGCGGACACACAGACAGACGGAGGGAAAACAATATCCAAGAACTTTCTTCAGAAAGTGCGGGGATCATAATAATTACAAAACAGAAATGCAAAATTTTAAAGTATGATGGTGTAGATGTGTCTACATGAGAAATTCTCTTAAAGAACAAGTACACCATTGTTAAAATTTATAGAGAGCATACATCTCTCGAAAGGGAATCTTACATAGAATTTTTCTGTCCGGGATGTTTTAATGTCTAATTGAGCGCTACCAACAGTAAGCAAAAATATACTACTACATACATTGTTGTTAACACCTTTTAAAGGGAATCATATACATGCATGTAGAAACATATAACATTCGGGATTATTTCTGCTTTGTCATATCAAGAAATTCACTGTGATGCGATATCATATAAATACTGTACGTAAATATATTCTTTACTAGTTTGACGGCCCCACGTAAATTCGTCCAATCAGAGCTGTTTAAGTCATTATTTATATCATTATAATTAATATTTTATTTTATTTTCTTTTTGTCTTCNTTTTTGAGTGTATTTTTTTGTTGTTGTTGTCCTGTTGTTATTGATGCTATTTAGGATTTACTGTTCAAGGTTTTTATCTTTGTATTTTTACAAAAAAGTTTGTTCCTGAGGTAATATAGTTTATTTTTGTTTTTTTTTTAGTTCTTTTGCCATTTGTCGCAGGTTATTTGATTCCATGAGTATAATTGCGAACCTGTATGCGTAGATCTTTTCTGTTACGAATAGGACTTTATAAAAAATACCAAAAAGGATCATTAAAGATATTGATAAACGTATTTATCATTTCAACTTCTTGCTGAATAAGGAAAAAGATGTTTCTAAACAATGCCGGTTTCTGGGTTAACTGTAACTCATTGCCTCTGGTAAATAATGAAAAAAGTGTTTAACTGGATTTCAACAGTATTTATTACCCTTTTCTTTGCCGCCACAATCCTCAAGCTCTAACTATGCACGCTAAATACCTCAAATTATACGATTAAGACACACATTTGTTCCATCCTTGAAGACTTAAAAGAACCATGACATTCCCATCACATCGTATCTCTTATAACAAAGTTGTAGATTTTAAGCAGCTATGCATTTAAAACATTTCATAAATGATATGGACATTTAAGGTCAACATATGGCTTGCCTTGCAAACAGCTTTTACTGAAGAACTTCATCATCCCTGTTTCCCGAAAATGCTGTTAAACGTACAAGAAAAAACAGGAAGAAACCTTATTTTTATGTGATAGGGAATATCGATAGAAAATTCCGCTCTTGTTCCGATAATTTGAGGATTTTAGACATGTATTAGGCTATTTCTGATACTGCCAATTTCTACTGTCTGACTTATTTTCAACCACATGGTCTTTGCTAATCTTGACCTTGCTTCCTTGGGATACCCGTTTCTTTTCACAATCAAAACTTTTCAGCCCAATGTTCACTATATCACAAATTGGCTGACTAAAATCCCCGTTTTTGTTGAAAATGAATATTTCAGCAACACGATTAACAAACTATTCATTCCGTGAATCGCATCCGATAGATTCCTTGGTACTGGATTTGGCCTCCTATTTTGATATTTTTTGGTCATGAGTACTTAATTTTGCCAATTTTTGGATTATGACTTTACATATTATTTAATTTTAATGTTGCTGACGAGAAGTCACCCATGCAGCATAACATTTTTTTTATGTAACAGGTATTTTTGTACTCTCTAACTAGCTGAATTCATACCCCTTTACTAGTGACGGTTAAAACTTTATGCAACAGGATTTAGGTATCTCGACCTTACTGATTTCTACATATCTCGCCATTTTCCTTTTCCAGTGAAATGTGAAGCTTTCAACTCTATGGTCTTTATACGACCTATCTGACTTCATAAGCAATGAAGGGATATGGAGTTAAAGCAAATGAGACAAAATCTCCACAAATACGTGAGAAAAACAAGCAATGGAACAACAATTTTATTGTTGTTCTTCATACCCTTTTCTTGTGACAACCAAAACATTCAGCCACGTGATCCACCTCTCTCAAAATAGCCGCCGTCATATTCTTTTGCTGGAGACATCAGAACTTTCAGCCGCATGATCCACATATATTGACATGGCCGACTTCATCTGTTTTAGTTACATTCAAAACATTCAGCTACAGTGTACATATTTAGTCTTGGTTGATTTCATATATAACTTATTTTTTACTGACAATCAAGGCTTTCAGGCAGCGGATGACAGTGATTGTAAGAACACTGTGCCAGCTAATTTTATGACGATCCCGCACTCATGAGTAAAGGAACATTGATGTGGCATTGCTCGACATCTAGCAACGAAATCCGCTTAAAACCGATGCTAGGGGTTGTATAAAACTCACAATGAGGTATGAAAAAGCTCAATTTTGAAGTCATCATGGTGACTGTAAGATAAAGAACAGCAATAAAAGCACTCTTTCATTGCTTTGTTAACCTTGCATTTGTAGAGACTCCTATGTGCATTTACTCTATACCTCTTCATACGTCCTTTACACAACTCGGTGATAAACCATGGAAGAACCCTTGGACTTGGAGGGCCAGTGGTATCTGTTAGGATTTTCCTTCTAAAGATGCTCCCATTTTCCAGGTGTAAAGGTCATCTACTCGGTTTTACCGTCTGAATTTATTTCCATAGCCTGACACATTTACTTAGAGTCGATGCCAGAAAAAAATAAGAACCAAGAGCTGCACAATAGAACAAAAGCTGAAAAAAACATCAATTCAACAATCATGCAGCCGAACTAGAAGTGAATTGGCCATATCTAATGATTGAATAACAGTAATAGGATATGTACAACAACCTTGACTTGGCATCCAGAGAGCAGAAGAACAGTCGGTTGGAAAAAAAAACAAATGATGAAGAACGACGGGGAGGTAGCGCATTTGCACAGGTAAGAATGGCAGCAAGAGACCGGCTAAATTGGAGGGTGCATATGTAGGCCTCATGTGCCAAATGGCATGAATAGGATAGGTGAGTAGACGCTTGGTATAAAAAAATGCGACGAAAAAAATCAAGTTTCACTATATTTCGTATATTGGCACATTTCTCAAGACAGGTTAATTAAGGAAGTTCTTTACTATTAATTGTATAGATTCTACATGCTAATTTTGAAACAAGTTTTGTAGAAGCTAAGCAAAATATGTCCCATTTTGGCTTTCAATGTAGATCGTTTTGGTTGTTTTTGCTCTATCAGTTTTTAATCATTTCTGATTTTATGATCCTCCATATTTTTAGATTTTATCTGCACTGATGAGACATAAGTTGTTGAAATGGCCATATGCTGAAAATAAATTTACGGTAATTTAGGTATTAAGTTTTAGATACTTTGCAGCCAGGTCAACAAATTGTCAAACAGGAAATATACATTTGAAAAGTTTGAAGGATAAGAAGTCCTTTGCAAATATGATAAAGAGGCTATATACCCATTTTAAAATCAATCCCTCTTGTGACGAAAAAATATTTTATTTTGTGAAACGAATCCCTTTTTTATATACCAGTTCATATAAATTTTTTATCAAACCAATGTTTTATTAAAGAAGACCTACAATAGTCACATGCACTTTAGCCGACCATATACAATGAACAAATAAAGGGATATGGAGTAAATGTACATGAAACGAAATCCCCATAAATACATTGCAAAATAAAGCAAATGGAACAACGCTTTCATTGTTGTTTTTCATCTTGAAGTCAACAAAAAGCAAACATTCCTACCACCTAGTAAGTTCAAGACGGGCCCTAGCACTGGTTGCAGCGGAATTCACTTGCTAAATGATGAACAATGCTACATCCATGTATCGATTTTGTCATGGATGCAGGGTCGTCAACAAGCATAACATTTTTTGGATGCAGTGTTACATCGTTGTTAAAAATCGTGTATAATCGTGCCATATTTTCTTACAATCGACTTGAGTAGTTCCATGTATTCGTCTATAGGTTGTAATCGCCCAATTCCTTGAAAAACTAGTGCTTATGTCGAGCAACGGATGAAAGTGATTGTAAGAGCACTTTTCCAGTTAAATTCATGTTTGTTGACGATCCCGCATCCACATCGGGTACAACCACACATATGGGTGTCGGCTCTGTGTGGTAGGGGTGTCGGTTTTTTGTGATGAAATTGGGTAAATTGAAGGTAAGATCATGATTTGTTACAAATGTAGACCTTATAGATGTAACCAATGTATCTAACGGAGTACCCCAATCAT
>MJUU01040653.1:36156-51675 GCA_002080025.1 Modiolus philippinarum
ATTGCAATTCAAACACAAGTTCCTGTATGTTGAATCTTTTATAATGCCAAGTTTTCTTACAATTGACTTGATGAGTGCCCTATGATTGTCTATATGTTGCAATTGTCCATGAACTAGCATGAGACACTAGTACTTTTGTCAGGTGACAGTGATTGTAAGAGCACCAGAAAAGGCATGGATGCAGCATTGTTCGTTATAAGGCAAGGAATTCCGCTCAAACTAGTGCTGTAGGGGCCATCTTGAACTTACTATAAGGTATTGTTGAAGGCCTCATGGTGACTTCAAGGTGAAGAACAACAACAAAGCGGTCCTTTGCTTGTTTTTATCATTTATTTGTAGGGACTTTATTTCATGTGCATTTCCTCCATATCCTTTAATTGTTTAATTATTATTGTGTAACTTATAGTCTATATTTATACAGGATCATGATTATTTTTCAATACCATTTTCTCAATCAGTTTTTCAAATTCCCTCTTTCTAAGGGGAAAAGTGCTGAAGTCAGTTCTTTTCTTGTATGGCATGAACATTTTCTTAGGATTGGGAAATTCTTAATCTTACTTTTGAAAATATTCTCAATCAAGTCTAATTATATTGATATGAACACAAATATAATCTAATCATATCATTTCTGGAACATTTTTATATTTTCATCAGAATTTTTATCATTATGATCATTTTGGGGAGCATTTATGATTCCGCTTGGTCATTAATTAATTTTTCCATTATTACAAAAAAATAATGACGATAAGAAACTATTTTATGAAAATAAAACATTTATTGGAAAAAAGATAATAGACTTTAAAACTCACAAATTTGCATTTTCAACCTTTTGTTTTCAATTCTTGAAAGATGAATTTTCAAATACCCTATGCAAGCTGTATATTCACCAACCAAAAATTCCCTGTGGAAAGAATCAACTTGCAAATTTGTCACACCAATATTACAGTTTGACTGCATCAATTGAAGTGTAAAACTGTAAGATTGGGTCCGCAATCTTTTACTTCTTTCTTTCCAATTGTGTCACCAACTTGGAAAAATGTTTCCATCTGTTGTTGAAACAGATAGTAGGAAATTAAGAATGACCAAGGTCGTCATGGTCATACTAGTTTTCCTGTAATTATCTATTTGACTGTTTGAGGGTGATAATTATTAAATTAACTATCACCTGCTGAAAGATTCAGGATAAAAAAGAAATCACATTCCCCCCGACCATCTTAATTTCAAGTTGATTCGGCTCCAAAATAGATCGGCCCACAATTTTTCGGACCCCAAGGTTGATCCGATTCAGCTGGGTTGATTTACCAAATGGTTGTTAAATTTTTTTAACACAAGCTACAAATGCAAGCTAAATATTCGATGGTTGACCTACTATTTTATTTGTGTATCAGTCCTTGCTGTCTTCAAAGACTTCCAGCTGTCAGTATATAATTCATATCATAATTAATAACTTCAAATAAACTGCTTATTTATTTGTTAAATATCAACGATAAACGTTTTTTTTATCAGGCGAAAATAAACTGCACTAGACCATGCGTATATTATCAATTGGAAATTTATTTCCTAATAAAAATTAAATAGATATTTATATACTCTTGTATGTCTTTCAATTTCGTTATATTTTATATGTTGGTAAAAATTTTACATATACATACAAAGAAAAATGAATGGCGCCTTACCTTATTTTTTCTTTCGGGGTCGTAGAAATCTGGGGACGGAGTTGCTGGGATCGCAATCATTGAGACCGAACATAAAGCAGCAACACCACCGCTTTGCCAACTGACGAAATGAAAGGCGACCGACCAAAAAAAAAAGAAATCTGGTCAGCTAAGCCATTTGGGAATAGAGAAGTCGTTACATGCGCTTTAAAACTATTTACAGAAGAATAAATAACGAAAGTTAAACTCTGTTTACATATAAGCCAACACCCCGTACTTCACCGATACCGACACCCCATGAGACACATACACAATTTGATGCATTTCGACCTATGCCTACGTTATACTTAGTATTTGAATCAAGATGATTAATACTTACATTAAACACCTACTGGTGTCATACAAGTCAAACAGAATACACTATACATCTCAACAGTGTTTTATAAGAGAATGACAAGCCTGAAAAGTTGCCGTGACCTGTACCACAAAAAGTGAGGAAGAGAGTTTGTGGAAACTGTGCGGTATAGCGTATAGTGTTTAGATGTTACGCATTCCTTGATGATTTGGGTACTCCGTTAGATACATTGGTTAAATCTATAAGGTCTACTTTTGTAACAAATCATGATCTTAACTTCGATTTACCCTCATACCTTCGGTATTTTGATATTCATCACAAACAATAGACATCCCTTACCACACAGAGCCGACACCCCATATGTGTGGTTGTACCCGGTAAATGGGATAACTATAGACATGGATGTAGCGTTCGCAACATAGGAATCCACGATTTCAAGGGGCATAACTCAAGAACCCCATAGACCTCTGAACCCAAAATCAACATTGACCTGAGTTTTGTGGTAAACAATTTACATACCAAGTTTAAAGACCTTGTGTTATTTCGTTCACAAGTTATCAGTCGGAAACCCTAAATTTCGCAAAATTTCAAAGTTTCAAGGGGCATAACTCAACAATCCCTTAGACCTCTGAACCCAAAATCAAGCTTGACCTGAGTTTTGTGGTATGCAACTTGCATACCAAGTTTGAAGACATTGTGTTATTTCGTTCACAAGTTTCAAGGGGCATAAATCAAGAGCTCCTTAGACCTCTGAACCCAAAATCAAACTTGACCTGAGTTTTGTAGTAGGCAACTTGCATACCAAGTTTGAAGACCTTTTGTTATTTCGTTCACAAGTTATCAGTTGGAAACCCTAAAATTAGCAAAATTTCAAAGTTTCAAGGGGCATAAATCAAGAGCCCCCTAGACCTCTGAACCCAAAATCAAACTTAACCTCAGTTTTGTGGTAAGAAACTTGCATACCAAGTTTGAAGACCTAGTGTTATTTCGTTCACAAGTTATCAGTCGGAAACCCTAAAATTAGCAAAATTTCAAAGTTTCAAGGGGCATAACTCCGAACCCCTTGGACCTCTTAACCCAAAATCAAACTTGACCTGAGTTTGGTGGTAAACAATTTACATAACAAGTTTGAAAACCTAGTGCTATTTCGTTCACAAGTTATCAGTCGGAAACCCTAAAATTAGCAAAATTTCAAAGTTTCAAGGGGCATAACTCCCGAACCCCTTAGACCTCTGAACCCAAAATCCAACTTGACCTGAGTTTTGTGGTAGGGAACTTGCATACCAAGTGTTAAGACCTTGTGTTATTTCGTTCACAAGTTATCAGTCGGAAACCTTCGGGGGACGGACGGACGAACAGACGGACAGACGGACACACGACTGACGGTATCACATAATACCTCGCCACTTCGTGTGGTGGGGTATAAAAATAAAGAGCATACATCTCAGACACGGGGGATTGTTTTACTAACTCAACACTGCATTAAAAGACAAACTCCTGTTAAATATTTTACGAAAGGATATGAAGGAAATGAACATGAGACCATAACACATATGTTAACTCCTACTGCAATTAATTTTAATGAGTTGTATGGCCATTTCGGAAAATAATTCCTCATCAGCATCACTCGGCTTGAAAGTGTCCAATCAACTGTGAAACACTGAAAAATTAGGCGCCTCTTTTGACAAATTTACCACTTGTCTTCTAAAAATTAAACACATTATTTTAAAATAAAAATAATTTTAAAAATTAAACACATTAATTTCTCTAAAATACGACAAATACTACAATTTATGACAAGAAATTTTACAGCATATTAATTAGTTAGAAAAATTATTTGCTAGGAGTTTTATGTAATGTGCGATGTGAATAAGGTTTAAGGAAGCTACTTAATTTGTAAATGCAAAGAAACAGTAAATATGGCTAAACACATTGCAGATTTTCTTTTCCTTTTGATGATCTTGGTAACATGTAAGTACACATTTTTTTATCTTTAAATTCATGTTTAAATATGCAAAGAACTCTCTCTGAGCGGAGGCATTAAAATACAATTTTACTAATACCTTTTTTTCATTTCCATCATGCAGACACTCTGTCTCATTTTCTTTTATAGTTAATTATTATTTGAAGACATAAATCTCTATTTTTACACTAAGGGCAAATAAATCATATTATTTTATTTTTTATTTATTTCGTTTTTGCGCACATATAACCCTATTGCGACTTGATAAAGATATCTGGTATATTGCTGAAAATTTCTTAAACATGGTTGATTAAACAAAATGAGCACTATGCATTTGCAGCATTTATTACGTTTTATTAGATGAAATACTAGGTTCATTGTGAAACATCTTTTCGGTTGGTGAATACCGAGGGTATTCATCAACCTAGAAGCCATTTCAGTTCTTCGCTGCTGTCCGGAAAATCGATTTCATTTGAAAACTTGCAATATCTAAATTTAAGGCAATTTTGCTTAAAACTAAGGAGTATCTCCTTCATGCATAGCTCTGTACTTAGCTGATTTTAGCTTTTCTATTTATATCATTTTGATAATTTGTTCTCTATCAGGTTTTACACATATATCAGTTTTTGGATTTCCACTTAATCTGCACTGAAGAGACATAAGTTGTCGAAATGCGCATATTCAGAAACTAAATTCACAGTAACTTCAGTATTTCTGTATTTATATCTTACTACAACAAGAAAAAGACCGAAAATTCATACATATTAGGTCAGTGTAAATAATAAGTAGAATTCAAATTAAGATTAAAAGCCATGCCGTTACTTTTCATTGATTATTTCAATTTTTTACTGTTTGGGGCCATTTAGTGCTTGCTTTATGGTGTGAGGTTCCTCACTGTGTTGAAAACCGTACGGTTACCCCTAGATGCTTTGTTTTGGGTCCTTTTAACCTGAAGATATAATGTTGTCTCCTTGACATTTTCCTCATTGAATTTCCCCTTTTTCATATTCTTCACAGTATTCTTCACAGTATTTTCCAGTTTATTTTGATTCAGTTCAGATTATCAAATAGGAGGTTAAGGTACCCATAAACCGGTTTAACTTTACATATAGCTTCTGCTGGTGCCATTACCAATGGTGAATGAAAAGATATGGAGTAAATATACATGAGACAAATTCACTACAAATACATGGTAATAACAAACAAAGGAACCACGCTTTTAGTGATGTTCTTCATCTTGAAGTCACCATGAGGCCTTCAACAATTTCGAAATTACAAATATAAATGCCAAAATTTTAAAGTATGATAGTATATCCATATGAGACATGTACACCATAATTAAAAGTCCGGATATGCAATCGTTCTTAAGGTTCTTAAGGATGGTCACTTCTCAAGTTTATTATATCTAGGATTTAAAATCAATATTTGTATTTATTAGAAAATGTATCATACATCATTTTTAGCAAAAAATATCGATAGCTCAGTGTGGCCATTTTTTAGATTTAATCGCCTTAAATTTTGGCAGGAAACCGAGCCTCTCTAGACTTTTCATTCACTTTGCATTAAGGCAATCAACCTTTGATATTCAATGAAGGAATATCAAGAATTTCATTAAATTTTGTCAAAGGTATTTTGAAGATGTATACTATCATATTTTGAAAAGAAAAGTGTAGGTCAGTGTGCGAAATTTTCTAATGCATCATAATGGATAAAATAGGAGAATTCCGAAAGTCATAGACGTTTTCAAAAACCTGAGGAGTGACCATCCTTAACCTTTGACATTTGTTTTACTGGTATATTTCTCTTGCAGATTGTGACATGAGATTTTGATTATCTGCCATTGTAGCTGTTTCCTGTTATCGTTTAAATTTGTTTTATAATTAACTATAACATTTTAATAGTATATAATTTGCACGGATATAAAACAAGAAATTCAAAATACGGTATTCAAGAATGGTTTTCCTTTAATTTAGTTTGATATATTTAAATGAATAATAGTGCATAAATATTAGTGTAATATATTTTTATACTGAGGTACAAAAATATATACACTAAATATCAATTTTCCGTATCTTACTGCACAAATCTAGTTATTCTTTTTATCGATGAAAAATAATTCGTAATAATTATTTTATTATGGAAATGAACTTGTTATTTGTTTATTGAAATTTCGTAAAAAATTTGTTTTATTAGTCTCCTTCGTTCTATTAATCTACAAATAAATATATGGCTACTAGTCAATCAAGAAGCGTTTTCATTAATGGGGTAAGCACGTCAGGTAACCCCGAGAATGTGCGGTAAAAAATTCGAAAACACTAACCACTAAAATCTAACTTCTGAAATGGTTTTGTTTAAAACGTTATATATTTTTGAAAAAAAAACATGTATCTTTTTGGTTTCAATTTTGTTTCCATCAGTTTCTCAATCAGCATTTACAGACTTACAGACCAGATACCAATAGGCAATAATCGTATATTGGTCAAAGTACACTCTAAAAAATCTTTTACTTAGTAATTGTTTGATACTCATTTTAAGTAAATTACTTAGTAATTAATTACTAGTGATTACTTAGGCATGATTGGTTTTTACTTATTTTGTAAGTGTTTTACTAACCTATTACTTAAATCATTTGAATTACTTATTTTGTCAAATGCTTTACTAAATGATACTTGTTTTGAGTAAAAACAATCTTTCTGAGTATTAACAGTTGAATACTAATTACTTGATTTAAGAAAAGAATATCGTCATCTTGTATATATACTGAATTTACCACGGGTTTTCACACCGAGTGTAATTGAGGCCAAAATATAGGCTTAAAGGTCAAACCCAATGTTAAATCAGTTTATATTCAGGCTCCCATGAATTATTTCGTTGACACTTAAATGGCTCCAGGGAGATGAAATTGTTTTAGTGTAGGTGTATGAAAACGCCATCAAACCCCGTAAAATATGGAGTTTTTAGTTTATGGCAAGGTAAAACACCGGCTTGATACTGTCTATGACATTATTCAAAGTGCTGTGGTTTGTCTATGACGTTACCTTTAGTATATGCTGGTTTTACCAAGAATTGGTAGGAATTTTTAAAACTACCTTGAGAATATGTTGGTTGTACCGAGAATTGGAGGGACGTCATACTAGAATGATTAATAAAAGCCCACTTTAAATGTATATTTATTTGAAGCTGGTGTAAAAGTGCTAGTTAAAACATCAATTTGAAATGACAAAAAAAATACCTTCCGGCTTAAAATCTGTTAACTTTAAAACTCATGGATACCGCCTGTTTGGTTTAAATTATGAAGAGTTTAAGAGAATATTCTAAAATATACAATGATAAATATATATCAAATAATTAGCCACCAGTGAACTGAACCTAAATGACAATAAACAGGCATTTGATTCCTTCGAGCCACATTAAATTTGAATTTTCATTTCATTATGTCATCTGATTCAAACGGATAGTATCTACAAGATCATAATAAATTCGGAACATATACGCGTTTTTCTCACATTCATATACATAAAAGAGATTGTCTAAATGAATTAGTTTTAAACCTTGAACAAGGGTTGGCTCAGATACTTCATTAGACTGCTAGCAGGCACCCAAGTTGGAGGTTTAATGTCACGTTGAATTTCCTATGTCGGATAAAAATTGAGTATCTATCGGTTTTATGAGGGTAGCTTCATGAAAGTATACTAAAAATAAGAGATGAAGTCCAAAGTCCATTTTTTTAATTTCATATATTTGTTTTGTTTTATTTATTAATTTATTTTGGTTTGAAATTTGAAGTATAAGTAAAAAATATCTGGACTGTTGCGTGGTCGAATCCGATTTAAGCACGAAATAAGACTAAAGTAAATCTAAAAGGGGGTTATAGCCCCTTTTCCCCGTGTCCCTTTTATGCTATCATTCTTAAAGATTTAATTAGCAGATTAGCACCAAACGGGGGAGGGGGAACTCTCAAATATTTTGTACGGGGACGTGCGGCTGAGGGTCCAAAAATTGTACCCGAATTAATACTAGACTATGATCGAAATCCATACCCGAATGAATACTGCCCTTATATATGACACCCATAAAAATACTAATGTACAACGTAAATTTATTGTATAATTAGAAGAAAAAGGTACAAATTCTTAAATGTGGCATATAAAATTTGTCAATTCATAAAAGGGATTTTTTTCTAATGAATCTTCTCACAATATTTATGCGAAATTGAAATAAAAACAATTTTATACCAGATGTGATGAAAATGGACCCAAATAAATATGAAAGAGGAAAAATGAGCATCAAATAAATACTAGAATTTGTAAAATAAGCACCAAATTTCCCGCACGTCCCCGTATCTCGAACCCGTATACCAATATATATATACATTTGTATAGGAAGTTACCCCTGCGGAACTAGCACTTTTAAGTGGTTTTTAAATTTAATTAAAAAAGTAATAGGGATTTTATGAAATATAGTGTAATTACAACGTTTAAGTATTTTTGTTTATTTATTGATACTAAATCAACATATCCTTAAGTAATATTATGACCCATATGTGATGTGATAGCATTTCATGTTTGAAACATAATCCAGATGTTTGTAATTAGGTCAGATTTGAAATTGTACAAGTACATGTTGTGTAGTGTGTGAATGGAGGACGCTTAATCGGTGCGCTTTAATAATGTCCAGTAAGTTAGTATATTTATATTTTGTGAAAACTTTACACATTTATTTGGATAACATCAGAGATAAGTAAATACTTTAAAATGTTTATTTGCTAAAACAAAATTTTTTTATATAAATGCACGCCTTGATTATTGTAAACTCTAATCATGTAATTCATTTGAGTGTTCAATGTGAAAATGTAATTTATTTTGAATTATCATGCCCGAATGAGTAGGTCTCTTCATAAAGTATCAATAGTTTATTTATTTATATAAAATATGCTCTAAAACATGATAATTGCGATAAACGAAAACAAATTTACTAGCAATGCATGTATGGTCTTGTTTCCTATCCTAGATTTTGAGGTCCGTTAAAACTTTTTTTGAGTTATTCCTCAAAATAATGATATGATCCGGGGATATGATGTTTTCAGTTTTGCATTGTTCGTGTATATTTTTGTCAGGTTCGTCGTGTTCGGCATGAACAGGAAATTACGAATCCTTAGTGCAAAAAGACGCCATTTTGAGACAAACAGAAAGAAAATAGATTTTTGTATTCCTTCTAAAAGCTATTTATGTGCTATATCTTAATATTTGTTAGCACTGTTTAGTTTTTGAACAGAGTACAATAATATTCAACTCATTTGGGCCCTTAAACAGTCAATAAAGGTAAGAAATTACAAATGCATGCATTTATTCACTTAGGAATCTAGCACTTCAATCACTCAAAAAAGTGATCGATTTACTTGTTATATTACACATTACAAGATTGAGTTATCAAATTACTCACATCACAGTAATAAGATTACTTATTCCAATTACATAAACAAGTAAATATATTACTTGTTTTAGTAGTTATATGATTTTATTCTAGTAAATCATTGAATGTACTTGTTTTATTCGTAATAAGTAATAGTCCTACTTGATTCAATACCTGAAATAAGTAAATAATTTACTAGTATTGTGTATAAAAATACTCACCTTAGTAATAAAATTACTCAACCTGCGAGTGGAATAAGTAATTTCATTACTTGTTTCAGTCACAATTGATACTAGATTTTGTATTTGAACTACTTATGTTCAAGTATTATAGTTACTTATTTTCATACTAATTTAAGTAACCGTTTTACTAAAAGAAATAAGTAAATTCATTACTTAGTAATTGGAATACTTAGTAATTCATTACTAAGTATTACTAGTCTTGATTGGTAATTACTTAAGATTCTGACAACTTTAAATACTTAAATATTTACTTAATTTAAGAAATTGATTACTTGTTTTAAACAATAGTAAGTAATATTTTTTTTAGAGTGTACTTTAATGAAAAAGGCCGATACGTCCGCGCACTTTAGGCTAATTCATTCGATATATAAAGTTTAAAAGTGTACAACTGATATGCAAATATTCTATTTGAATACTTCAACTAAGCTTAATAAAATTTGTCTGTACTATGTTGTACATTTGTATGGGGTCCTGAAAACAGCTGAACCCAGTGTTGCTAAAACATTTAACATAATTGTATTGGGTGGTGTATCCACGCATGACCTAGAAAACCAAGCATAATAATGATCTTACAAAACGAACCATGTGATAAAAGAAATCATTTATAATTTCGTTGATATAATGAAGCAAATTTGAATTGAAATTACAAAATACTAGAAAGGGGTTATTCGGAACATCAGTAGGGTTAAACAGATTAGCTGTTTATAGTCTTTTGAAGTAAATTAATTATTTTTCCACAAAATTTTGTATTTTTTTTTCTTTTCTACAAACATTAAAAGTAAACGTTGTAAACTTGTTGACGAAACGTTTTGTTTGCCAAACATTGGTTTTAATAACTAAAGATCAGTGTTGCGCGGAAGTACCAGATACGCTGACACCGGTTCTCACATTTTAAAAAATAGCACTCATTGTCTATTTTAATATTATAATTATCATAACACTTACTACGTGGTCCCCATAAATTCATGTTATCGTTACATTTATATTTAGAGTTTTACTGCAAACTACATTACATTTGTCATTATTTCAGGTGGACTTTCTTCTTCGTTCATAACATCCGGTTTAAAAAATGCTGCAAATCGCTCAAAACGCAAAGCTGACGATGATATAAGCCTAGGACGTCTTGCAGCTAAAGACATTAAAGCTGGTGATATTTCTGCTGGTTCTGTAACAGCCGACAAAATTAAAGCTGATCGAATTAAAGCCACTAATATTAGAGCTAAATATATCAGTATTCAACGAAAGGGTACGGAAATCGATTCAAATCAAGATGGCCATCCACCTCCATTACAGCCATCTACAACACCACCAAAAGAAAAAGAATCAAAGGATACGTCATCAAAATCACCCCAAAAAGAAAGCAAAAACATCCCAGAAGAAAAACGTCCTTCCAAAAAATTACCCGAAAAGGAAAATAAAAAAATCATAGACAAAAGATTGCCAGAGAAGACAAAACATAAAAGTAGTAACAAACGTCCTTCTAAAAAAATACCTGATAAGGAAAGTAAAACAATCCATGACAAAACATTGCCTAAAGAGACAAAAAAGATAAGTACCGAAAGTCGTCCTTCTAATAAATCATCTGAAAAAGGTAGTAAAAAAATCCAAGGGAAAGGGTCAC
Source organism: Modiolus philippinarum (assembly GCA_002080025.1). Lineage (NCBI taxonomy): Eukaryota > Metazoa > Mollusca > Bivalvia > Mytilida > Modiolidae > Modiolus > Modiolus philippinarum. The sequence goes on from MJUU01040653.1 coordinate 47,405, forward strand.
CTCAAAAGACAAAAAAGAAAAGTAACGAAAATCATCCTTCCCAAAAATCACCAGGAAAGGAAAAGAAGACAATCCCAGATAAAACATCACCTCAAAGGAATAAAACGATAAATATCGACAAATTACCTGAAAAGGAAAGTAAAACAATACCAGAAAAGGGACAATCCCAGAAGAAAAAAAACATAGGTTCCAAAGAACATCCTTCTAAAACATCACCTGGAAAGACGTCACAGAAATCTACAGAACAACCCAAGACAAAGAAAAATCCAGGAAAACCGATTTCAAAATCGAAAAGAAAGCCTTCTCATCCCAATAGAGAAAATCTTCATTCAGTCCCAACATTACCTCCAGGCAGTTCAGATGAAGATGGACTTCTAAAAGCCAAAATTATAAAATCAAATCATATGGACACAAATTTTGTCAAAGCTAAGGAAATTAAGGCGAATGCTGTAAAAGCATCTGAAGTTAAAATAGATGTTATAAATGTCAATAAAAAAGATAACAATAAGGCATCAAGTAAAAAAGAAGGTATAATTAAGAAGCTGAAAACATCAGAGAGTTTCCGAAAAATATCACTTAAGGAAAAAAGGTTATCATCGAAAGATACAAGAATCGGGAGAAAGAGAAATAAAAAAGTAATTATTGGATTAAACGGAAGCAAATCTTGGCGACAACCAAACTCTGTTAAATCACAACAAAAAGTAGTTGATGAAAAAAAACGAAACTTGCCAATTTTACCTCCAAGCTCTAGCATTGACCTGCCTAAAGGCCCTGTTATAACTATCGATAATAAAAACTTAAAGAAAATTTATATACCGGATATGTTCGATGCCAAAGAGGATAATGGTATACATGGCGTTATTCCCAACTTGCAGTTACTTGGACTGTCACGTGATTATATAAAGGGCCTTCATTTGGAAGCACAGTCGTCAAATAAGGGACATCCGAGTAAAAACAGTCCCGTATCTGGGTTACATACCAACAAATTTGTAAATGCGCATTCTCCAGTGATGGGGCCTTTGTGATATACTCATTACACGCAAATTTTTTAGTCTCCTACATGGTACTAAGTGCATTGTGACTGGTTCGATTTTCACAATGATCTTAACTTGTTTTCGAATAAAAAAATGATAGCAATAAACATATACTTTGATTTTTTTCTGGTTGTCTCTTTTTGCATATTTATTCCATTCAGTAACTGTTCCAAACTGTTCCAGAGAAGAAAATTATCATTTAATATTTGAGAGGTGGGACAGTCCTAATTATCATGGATCAGAAAGTAATATCTGTAAAACACTTGTAACATTAGAGAGATTATTTATTGATACCCCGGTTGGAGTGATAAGAGTCATAACTTAAATTGTTGATAAAATAAAGTCATGTAAAATAGCAAAATATCGACATTATACAACACTGTAGCAGATTCTTTTTCCGACAACATCTGTTTCTTCAATACAGATAAATTACAAACGTTTAAAATCCCGAAATCGAAATATGTTTTAAAGCATCATGGATTTTTTTTTATTACTCTTTAAAACTATTACACCAATAAGCTGTAAACTCTTAATAAAAGCAAGAAAATAGGACCTGTTAGTGTCATATAATTTTTAAACTTCCGGGAATTTAAATCGTACCCGGAAGTTGCATTTTTCACGGAAATATACTACGTTTCAAACAAAAGTTCGTACGTGAAACACCAAAACATCATATTTTTAGCGGGAATATTTCTGAAATGCAATTTTATCATACATTCTTTGTTTCACATGATGACACATAGAGACACTATTGCAAGGGAATCATGGGGATTCATACAAGAAGACTCAAGTTCGGGTATTATTGCTGCGGTCAAGGAAGTGGCAAAACTTTCAGTTTACCGAAATTAAGATTTACACCCAAGCTCTCTACCTTTCATTGACTTGCTGTCGTGCAAAGACAACATTGTATACATTTTTCAGGTTTTCACGTCTAATATATCTACAATGTACACATTTGACATCGATGAATATAACACAATGTTTAGCTTTGGGTGTTAATCTTGACTTCATTGCAATAAAAAGTTTTGCCGCTTCATTGACCGCAGCAATATGCACCACAACCAGGTAAAAATGCAAAGAAGACATCAGATTTTTCAAATTAGAAAAAAGAAATTGGAATGTACATTCCTTGTTGTCTGGTTTCGTTAAGATATACACAATTTGCAATCAATACGGGAAAGCAAAGAGAGGTACATTTGTTAGAGTCATAAGTCAAGTATGAATTTATGTTGTTCCCATACTAATGCTTCTGCACATCAAAAACTACGGACCTATAATTAACATAAGCTTTTGACAAAAATTCTCAAAATTTTCCGAAATATTGACGTCGCCGCTGCCCCCAAATTGAAACCCTTTCCCCTAGTCTCACCTCCGCGACTTGTAGTCGCTGGCAAGACAAAAGAGGGCCTCGGATAATAAGAGCTATCCACGTGAATACCCTGTATACCCAAATGCAAAGGTCAAATGGTAAACTTGTATCCCGAACTGAAAAAAATGGGGGCTTTCCCGTTTATTCATTTAATAATCTGCCTGTATCTTATTTTCTTTATCAAGTACATGGATGTACATGTTGTATATATACATGTATGTCCCCTAAAAATATAGATAAAGGAGGCAACAGAAACGACTTTAACTTTAATCTCGAATTTGACGAAAATCGTCATCTCGGTACTAAAATTAACGATTTCAAAATTTTCAATTTCCCTTCTACATAGTAATATTCCAACTTCCTTGCTTATGGAGTATATGTTTCACAGTTTATTTCTTACGCTAGATATAGCTCAAAATGCACAGACTTTCCTATTAGACATAGTTATCTTTTGGCAGCTAGCCTTTTCAATCAAGGCGTCAAAAAATACCGTCTTATACGATCTTTAAAAATGTTCTGTAAAAGTTACCGGTCCCTTATAAAAAATTTTGAGTTTCGGTCAGAACTGTGATTTAAGATTCATATTTATTTTACTAAATGTTTTTTACTCTCGAGGACCTTTCAAAAGAAATTGTTCAGTTGCTAAAGGACAGTACCACAATGGAAGGGGAGGTTTTGAGTGTCATAAAACCGGTTCAAACAACCATTTCTTTTGAAATGCCTGTACCAAGTCACGACCATTACGGTCTATAATTTTCCGGTGAATATTGAACTGCTGTTTTTTTTTTGTTTTTTGTTTTTTTTGTTTTTTGATTTTTGTTTTTGTTTGTTTTTTTTTACATCTATCTCCTTTGCTATTGACAATTCTATCTTGTAATTTTATTATTTCCCCCATTGCTTATTTCTTTAGTGCTTAACCTGCTAATTTTAATTTCTTAAAGGCACTCTGCTACAGTAGGGTGCAGACATAACCTCTCGCTAAGTTAACTTGAACCAGTCATAAAAGCTCTTCTAAGTTAACTTAGGACCGTTTTCAAGTTAACTTAGACCAGTCATAGAGCAGTCATAAAAGCTACTCTAAGTTAACTTTAGAACTGTTCTAGAGCCCTGACTGCTTTGANCTGTTCTGGTCATAGAGCCCTGACCGCTCTAACCAGTCATAGAATCCTGACTGCTCTGACCTGTCAGAGGACCCTGACTGCTTTAATGTTACATCAATGGAAACGTTCAACATTCCCAAATTAGCGCTCATCGTGTGCATCGTGTGCACTCGTCGTGTAAAGCGAGTGCGTGTATCGTGTTACGTGCGTTTACTACTTTCATTCAAAAGACCACATTTTATAAATATATTTCCCCGTTTTCTTTGACTAGAAAAATTATTTATTTTCATGAAAATTTCGAACAAATAAATTATTTATTTGCACGACAAGTAGGATTAAAATATTTATCTATTTTCTCTGGGACCTGGGATTAATAGAAGTCCCAGCTGGGACCAAGATTCCGGGCCAAGATTAAATTATCTATTTACAAAATCGCCCCAGAAAATCAACTGGTCGTCCCCACATTTCTGTTTTTTGAAAGATAATATAGACACTTACAACTGCAACTTTACAACTTTAAAAAATATTAACATATTAACGGGAATATTAACATATAGAGCATCACATGTCTTGGGCTTATATACTATTCATGAAGAATATCCACCTTTTCTTATATATTTTAGGTTAAATAACAGAAAGTTGAAGTATTGCGGGCATCGATATAATATCAAATGAAGAAAATCTACCTTTTGTTGTATATTTTAGGTTAAATAATAGAAAGTTGAAGTATTGCGTTCATCGATATAATATCGAATGAAGAAAATCTGC
>MJUU01040653.1:53131-93623 GCA_002080025.1 Modiolus philippinarum
GTCAGGGCTCTATGACTGGTCAGAGCAGTCAGGGCTCTATGACTGGTCAGAGCAGTCAGGATTCTATGACTGCTCCAAGTTAACCTCAAGTTAACTTAGGATTGTTCTCATGACTGCTCCCCAAGTTAACTTGGACGAGAGGTTATGTCTGCACCCTACTGTATGTACTATATTCCCATGATTTAGTGTTATAAATAATTGTTTGTGTTTATATTGTTTTGTGCAAAATGCATTTGGCCCAATCCCATAACCTATAGAAAATATTTTAAATTCAAGAATTCAACAGATTTTTTTTCATTCACGAATCCCGAAAAGTAAGTATTCAAATCCTGGTCCTATCCTTTTTAAGATCAATCCTGAATTCAAACTGAATAAAATGGTCAATCCCGGCATCCTGGATAAAGTCCTTTCGTCCGGTTGTTATTCTATTCAAGTTTCGCAACCTAACTCAAAATTATCACTTACATACAGAATCATAACATGTATTTATCTAAATGCAACATGACTTCTCTTAGGCTACATGTCTTAAAAATAAACAAAACAGGAAACCAAAAATAAAAATAAATAAAAAAAATTCAAAAAAGAAATTAAAAGGCTGATGTAAATTTTGTTTCTGCAGGTGTGATGAAGTATATTTATGTTTTAAATGTATGAAATTAGAAAAAAGATGTTTTGTGGTAATTTATTATATAACGTACATGGTCTATTTGCATCAAAATAAAATAAATCCTTCATTTTTCGCCAAAATAATCGTACCTTACACTGGATGCAGCCCTTCTCCGCAAAAAAATACTGAGGTGCTTGCTAATGTTGTAAATGAGGGTGCGGACCGATGGTAACTCTCTTTTCTGCCTTCCTGTTTCTGTTTTCTCCAGTCCTCTCTCCCTTTTATCTTTCGCTCTGTCTCTTTTCCCCGTCTCCCTTTCTTGTCCCCTTTTCTCTTTTCTTCTGTGTCCTCTCTTCTTTCCTTTACAGTGTCCATTTCCTCATTGTGTCTCGTATATTTGGCTTTATTTCGAACGAAAGAAAAGTGAAAGTGACATGTGCAATAAACAAACAAATTGATTGATTGAAATGACATTTTTGACATTCTGGCACTAATATTGTATATGGATTAAATGCAAATGAGAAAAAGTCTTTAAAACTACATTGTAAAACTAAACAATGGAACAACGCTTTTACTGTTGTTCTTCAACTTGAAGTCACTATGAGGCCTTCAACAATTAGCTTTACTCACCCCTAACAGTCCCGAGCACCGGTTTGGGCTGGTTCAATTGTTACATGTCGAACAACGCTACACTCATGTTCCTTTCACATTGATACGGTATCGTCAACAAACATAAGCTTGAATGGCAAAGTGTTCTTAGAATCGTTGTCATCCGTTGCCGTCAAAAAGATTAATAGTAGACGATCACAAAATTTAAACAATCACATGGGCACTCATCGAGCCAAAAGTAAGAATTATAGTTTTCATAACGAGAAAGAATTGTATATCGATGGATATCAACTNGAGTTATGTAATTTCAAAATATAATAAACGAGCCTTTGGCGAGTTTATTATATTTGAAATTACATAACGAGAGTTGATATCCAGCGATATACAATTCTTTCGAGTTGTTAAAACTATTTCTCTTATAATTTTCATAATACTTAGTGCCGAACTGGTGTTTGGTTTCAAATAACAACACCGTTGCTAGGTAACGTTAATCACGGCCAACGAGATTTCAAAGTTGTCCAATAGAAACGTCCAAAAAGAAATAGCACATCACGCGTGATGTGTTATTACTTGGCGCTCGACCAGTGAAATTAATGTAAAAGCGATTCAACAAGTTCATATTTAACCTAGCTTCAAAGTCTCGTTGTGTACCACAAATAACTGTCCGTGCAAGGAATAGGTAATAATCGTGCATCATAAGAGAAAACAAAATAAATAGATGGTAATAATAACAATTTCAAATTGCGATGGCTGCATTTTAAGCCTTATGATAGAATGCTACAGAACAGCATGGCTACATAGCAACGGTTACTCAGGACTTAAGCTGTCGGTCTGGAACCGTTAACAGGATTACGACAAATAGCAAATACATAGCTTGAACAAACAGGGAAAAAACAATGCATTATTTTATCGTTTTTAATCAAACAGTATTAAATATATACCGTAACTACAATAAAAACTGATGATATCACCGAAAATGAAATTTTATTGGTCGCCATCTTGGCCGGAAGATCCGGAATCCTGTATTTCCGATCTGATTAGCATGTACCTTGTATTAATAACTATTGAAAAACTCATTTTTTACCACTTAATGGCACAGAGAGCAAGTTATTGCTCGCTAATGTAGTAAAATTAACCGATTATATATGAATGAAAGGGTTGCTATATGCAAACTCATATGTACACCAATCATACTTACAATACGCGACTTTTGAATCGTGTTCAATCCACACAAAGTCCTATTTTTATACAAAGAAAATCAATTATACATCAATCATTTTGAGAGAATCGCCAATTAATTAACACTGTTGAGCTTAGGGTTATTTATATTAAATCGAATTGTAGCGCTCATGGTTAATTGTTTTTCGGCAATTAAAATTTTGTTTGTGATACAGGAAAAATTATAAATGCACTTCAATTTCATGAATTTTTATGTATTATATATATATTTCAAGAGGTTTAGAAAAACAGTATTTATTCGTACTTGTATCTGAGGCGATCCTTTCTGCCTTCAATTACACGAGAGTTCCTATCTCGAAAGTTCCGTATTGAAACACCGTGATTTGTAATGGATTGTCAGAAAAAAGGAATATCTGGACTATGATGACACTGGCAGCTGTATTATTATATGAATTTCCAACAGTATACAATGAGGGAGAATGTTAATTACGCTCAAACATCATTGAGGTGAAAAAAGTCGTTAACTGTTAACTGTATCCCCAAAAGACAGTCGTTAAAGCAGGAGCAATAGAATATCGACAGTACGGCACTCAAGACAATAACATAAATCAACATCCAGACTCAAGACAGAAATGAAACCAAAACAATAGAAGACAGAAAACCGAAAACACGACACATCTACAAAATACCCGAATACAAAAAAAAAAATAAATAAAAAGCACTAAAAGTGTCAACGTCAAAACATCAACTGTCTCACCAGCAGATCCAGCATCCGAAAAAGGAGCTTCCGATGTGTTTCTAAAAAGAGGGTATCAGTCGATTTTCCAATTATTTTCCATTTTGCCTTAAATGTGCATGCTTTTTTCATAAAAAAGGGAAGGTGGTTCACAAAGCCCGACCCCAATCCCCTAACCCCCTTTTGGATCCAACAATATGTATATTATCCCACCTATTATAAAACTCCAAACTAAACGTTTCATCATGATTTTTAAATCTAAAACTACAGCTTAAGATGTGCTACTTTTTTTCGAAACATGCAATATCTATTTTTTTTTTTTTGAAGATTTTGTTGATAACTAAGGAGTATCTCCATCATGCAAAGCTCTGTCCTTTGATGTTTATGGCTTTCCATTTAGATCTTATTTGGTTCCTTGCTCTCTATCAGTTTTGAAACATCTTTGAGTTGATGGTCTTCCAAATCTTCAGATTTTATCTGCACTGAAGAGACATAAGAAATGGCAGAAACTTGATTTACATTGACTTTGGTATTTTTTTTATTTGGTATGACTTGACTTGGTTTTATGTACAAAGGTGAACATAACATATCAATGTCACAAATGTGACATTTATTATCATTTATAAGTGATTTTTTGAAGAATGGCCAATTTATTATTTTAATACATAACCTTTGCTGTTTGTTACAAGTGGATAACATTTGCTGTAAATTGAATGAAAAGCATTATATTTCATCGATGTCGTTGCAACTATGGCTTTGACATTTTAGGGAAATCTTTTTTCTTTTTTTATAATTATGTATTAATATTTTTAAAATGTTTGTTTTTTTTATATTTTTGGGGGATTTTCTGTATTTTATTTCCTGTGTATTTGCTTTGTTTTGTTTTTTTGTTCTATTTGTTTTGTTTTTGTTTTCGTTTTTTATTGTGTATTATGTAAATAAAAATAGTTTAGTTTTTTCATATTTTATTTCTGGTATCAGTGTATCTTCGTCAGCCAAGGGTTACGACGCCATTCTCCCCTTCTCCCTTGGCAGATCAAGCTGGGTTTTTGAAGGCTCAAACCTGTGTTTTGATTTGTTGCCAGTATACTCAGAATCAGTATGCTTGAACTCAAATTTAGATACAAACTTAAATATGTTACACATGTGTATATTGAGTTTAAATTTTGTATAGCTCTTAAAATAAGAGAGTTTATTTCCCTTTAGTATTTTTTGAATTGTAACATTATTCGGATGCCGATTGACGAATTCTCTAGATTTGCAAGCACATGAAGGGAAACTGCCGCGTGCGTTACACACTAAATCTCTTGCGACATTATCTTTATTAGTAGCATGGATTTGAAAGCTACAATGCCTCTGGTATTTTCACAAATACCAGAGATTTTAAAAGATTTTAAATCTTTTAAAATCAGTATCCACAAAAGTGCTGACGTGTTTCTTGAAAAGAAAAGTATTAATACGCATATGCCTATTGTTATGACTCTTAAGATAGTAGACATGAGGTAGGAGCAGATAACTCTTACATGTATGGTATTTGGCATTAATGATGCACAAGAGAAAGAAAAATGAATCTAGAGCACAACAACAACTTAAAGTGAATTGACTAAGTGACAAAATTTTGGTTGCCTCGAGTCTTATGCCTCAGCAGCAGAACTTGAACACATCACAAAAACCAAAACTAAAGAAACAGTAATTTAGTGCTTGTTTTCTCTCTAATGTTTCCCAATATTGCTTGTATTTTTCCTTAGAAAATCAAATAAACAGTCACTATCTAATATGCATTTCTGTGTTCTGATCTGGCTTACTTTTTTCACAAGGGTTAAAATTTAAATATAACAAATCAATGACATGAACGTGACATAAACACATTCTTTATATCCATTATAATTTTTTAAGTAGAGTGGTCAATTCATTATTTTTATATATATTACGGAAGTGTTGCACAGTGTTATAATTCTCAGCCATTGTAGATGTTTACTGTTATCTCTTTTTATTTGATTTATTATATGTACAAGATAAAAACGGTAAAGTAGGCCATAATTCAAAGGAAAAAGACAGAATATGCAACATGAAAACCACAATCAAAATTACAAAAAAGGGGACAAAGCTATGTGCACATCACGAATGTTTTGTCCGCCCGCCTTATAAATATGTTAGCATTGACTTTTGTACAAATTATAATTTGTATTTTCAGTTTGTACAAAATTAGCTTATACAAATTATAATTTCTACAAAAATAGCCAAAAATCTTTTATAATTTGTACAAAATCTAAAAGTTGTTTCAAATTATATAACTACTGAAAATATGATTTGTTTTCTAATGATATGGCACATATTCACGTTTTTCCAAAATTTTGAATAATTAATTTTTATTACTAGGACAATATAGAACCATGTTCAACCAAATGCTTTACAACAAATTGCAACTACACCAATTCAAAGATCATGTGACAATAATGATTTCTCAGTCTTGCTTTTTATTTACTTTTAAAACTGTGCAAATATTTTCTCGAGCAAATTTTCTTTTAATGCAGAAATATTTAAAATATGTGTATTTTCAGACTACATTAGAAATTGAAATTGAAAACCCAAAAGCAGCTACTCTTGACATGGACTGCATAATCAATATGGATGAATAATTAAGGTTTCTCTATTGATATCACAAATCACATTGAAATAAAAATGCAAATACATGTAGCCGTATAACATGGCATCACATTCTTCTTTCATTAAGTGTGTAGAGCTGGAGAAGCCTAAAATTTTCCACTCGTTTAATTTTCTTGATATTTTCAGTATAAAAACTACCCATGTTCATGTGGACTTTCGGCAATTTTCAACAATTTTTACCGTCCCCTTTCATTTCTAGTGGTCATCAGAGATACCCTGTTTTCTCATATTATTTGGTCCGTTCAAGACTTGATTGTGGTGTATAAAATTGGTTCTAATTAGATTTGTATTTGATTTTAAATTATTTCAAATGCAAAATTCTGTAGTTTAGACATGTGTGAAAGTAAGCGTGAATAATGATAGTAAATTTAACTAGTTTGAACTGAAATATATGGGTGTTCTGAATTGTATAGGCTGAAATTTTTACTCTTTTTTGATCGCTATTAAACACTTCGTGTAAAAAATTCTATCGTTTAATTTTCGCCAAAAACCGAGAATAGAACGAAAACAACTATATGTAAGATATATTAAAATTAAAGAAAATTCTACCGTCCCATTTTTTTCTTAAATTAGAATAAAATGGGTAAAATTCAATAAAATTGCTGAATCTGTGCTTTAAATTACCTCCCGTGGAAGAAATCTGACTTTTGCATATTTTCATTATCTGTGGATAGCATTACAAAAATGTAGAGTAAAATGCACTCATTATAAATAACTGGATGTTGAGGATTTGTTTTCATAACAAAATTAATATTTATTTGCTGTGTGGAAAAAAAATTACAATTTTAAAATTTTGATAAAACCTATTGTAATGATTCTATTTGTTTGTGTAGGTAATAAAAAAGTGAAAAACAGAGTTATCTCCTCCTACCCCAGGTCTACCCCCTTAAATTTTATCCTTTGAAGCGATGACCCTTCTTAATGAGTGCCTATGTCGGAGGGATGAATTAACATGCAGACATACAACACTACGGTCGATGACACTTAGTCTTGTAAAAAAAAACATGCATATACAGTAGAGCTTTGATTACCCCAAATGCAATGGCTCACGCCAAATAGATGTTTAAAAAAAATATAGCCCCTAAATGTTGATACTTTGAACTGCCCTTAAACTCGAATTGTTTTCATCAATTACTTTGAAGGATGTTGTAGCTATTGATGTTTGACTGTACCTGCTTGTAATTTCATGACTTGCTCTGATAATAATTCTTATGGCTAAAATTGATTGTTCAAAATTTAGTGAAATTGTCTAAAGTGTTTTATTACATGTTTATTAAAATAAATCATATTTTCAGTAATCTCATCATTTGAAATAAAGTTAAGCAAATGATGTAAGATTTTGTACAAATTATAAATGAATTTTGGGCTTATATTGTACAAATTATAATTTGTATAAATTAATTTTGTACAAATTGTAATTTGCACAAACTAAAAATACAAATTATAATTTGTACACAACAAATACAGTGCACAAGAAAGCTACTTCATCGTCACGTTCCCCCTCCCCCAGGGTGTTCATGTAATCAAGGCTATGATATTTCTCATATATAAATACAGGTGGCTATGTCTAATAAATATTGATATACTTTGCTTCCTTAAGTCATTATATCATTGTAAGTATGAATTAGTAGTGCTTTTATATTTTGGAATCTTTTTGGCATGACAAGCTCTACCTTCCGGAGCAACTGAAATCAAGTTTTTTTTTTAAATTTTTTCATTTTTTTTTTTTTTTGAACTCACATTTTTAGAGCTTTAGTTATTAGTGTGTAAGTATGATTTGTCGGTGTGTGGTGTCTTTGGTCTTCTGTCTTTAGCTGTTCTTGCTTTTGCCTTATCTCTGAACTTTGATTTGTGTGCTTTGTTCCTTCGGTATTGTACTGTCCTTATTGTTTTGTTCTGAAGGTTAATATGATTTAATTTTTATATTAGAGCACTTGTTGTAATTCTGTTATTACCACTTGGTCAATTTTCGATTTTGCTGCTGGTGGACTGTTGATCTACTAGATTATTCATCAACCGGAAAGTGTAGTATTTCGATGCTGGCACGTTTGTTTACCTTAATTCTATAAAAAAAAAATGGTTCAAAACCGCTTGACGATATCTCTTGTGCAAAGCTCTGTCCTAAACTGATTTTGACTTTGCATTTAGATCATTTTGATTATTTGTTCATTATCAGTTTTGATACATATTCTGCTTCGTTGTCTTTCACATATTTTGATCTTATCTGCACCGATGAAATATATTTTGCAAACGCAACGCCATCTTTGTCTTCTAGGACCGCCTTGAAAGTATGCTTGGTCCTCTCAGATGCTATAAATTCACAATCCAGGAGTACCATGCTAATAAATGTGCACCATCCATATTGTTGATAAAACAAAGTTTACTTGCGTCTTACTTTTGTTTCAGATTCCCCAATTAAGTCCGGCCCTCTCCTCCCCATTCAGTAAACTCACATCCATGTATTTAATATAATTATACACATGTATCGTAGCAAAAAAACTTTAAATATGGTGGGTATTAATGCTTTGTTTTTTTTTGTGTTTTTTTTTTTTGTAAAATTTCCACAACTTGTATTGGTTCTTTACTTTATATGGTTTATTTCCATTTACTTAAATATGTTTTTAATTGTATTGCGATCCCTATTGACGGATTTCACAAGATATACAGATACATGTAGAGAAAATTTAATGTGCGTTACACATTTTACTCTTGCAACAACGGCAGTAGAATACCGAAGGAACAAGGGAAGCGATAACAAGATACTCTTTGTTATTGGCATGGATTTGAGTGCTACAATGCCCCTGCCATTTTCAAAAATCTTTTAAAATCAACATTCACAAAGGTGTTGACGTTTTTCTTGAAATGGAGAATATTAATACCCATATATGCCTATTGGTATGACTCTTAGTAGACCTGAGGTAGGAGCAGATAACTCTTACATTCCTGATTTTTGGTATAAGAGATACACAAGAGGTATAAAATCAATAGAAGAGTACATAACGTGTTCCATGCAACAAGTTACAGTGAATTAATTAAGTTTTATTTATTGACTCGTGTCTTCTTCCCCAGGAGCAGCACTTGAACACACATTAAGAACCAAAACTAAAGAAACAGTGGTTTAGTGCTTGTTTTCTCGCTAATGATTTCAAATATTTTTTGTATGTTTCCTGAAGGAAATAAAATAAACAGGAACTATATTATGTGCGTTTCTATGTTTTGATTTGGCTTACTTTTCTGCACAAAGGTCAAGATTTAGATATAACAAATCAATGACATGTATGTGATATATCAACACATTCTTTATATCCAATATAAAAGTCTGAGTAGGATGGTCAATTTATTATTAATTTATGTAACGGAAAGTGTTGCATGGCGTTATAATTATTCTAGTCCTCTTACACGTTTCCTGTTATCTCTATTTATTTGATTAATTATATGCACAAGCTAAAATGGTAAAGTTAGGCACAATTAAAAGGTATAAAAAGACATAATATACAAAATAAAAACCATTTTAAAATGACAAAAAGTAAATAGAGGTGAAATTCCTAACGTTTTGGCCTTATGCCCTTTAAAAAGGGGCAACCATTCCAGAAAAAAAAAAAAAAAAAAAAAAAAAAAAAAAACAAATACACAAAAAAACAAATAAACAAAATGATGCTTCAATGACTAGAAAAAGCAGGTTTAATGACGTGTAACAGAAATTTCCTGTAAAAATCGTGCTAAATCCTGAACTTAATCAAAAAGGAAATTTAGAAAAATGCATTCTGTACTGTGCAAACGTGTTATTCAAATAAAAAAAGAAAATGATATGTCAAGTTTAAACCGGTTTTGACCCGTTGGATAAATTTTCTTTATTGAACGTATGTTGAATAAAGCCCCTTGCTATTTCCCGCCAAATCTATTCGGAATACAGTTCTCCGTGCTTATTATTGATCATTAGAGAAAAAAAGATTACACCCCTATATCCCGATTATAACCATATTTTATCCACTCTCGATAGTTAAATTTAAAAATTATAAAATGCTCGGCAAGCCTCGCAATTAAAAATCAAAAAATTTAACTATCTCTGGTAGATAAAATATGGTTATGAACGGGATCTTGTGGTGTAATCTATATTAATAAAATAGACCGTTCAATAACATCATAAAAATTATATATATTTATATATATATATCATCTGAGAATCCACACCAGCATCGAGTGAGAAACGACATTTCTACATAAGAGATACTTAAATTTTCAAATTTTTAAACGCAAGGCTTGCCGAGATAAGGGTGTGGATTGTATTTCTTTAATGATTTCAAGAAATTTTGGACAAAATCATGACCCCCTTTTCTAATGATCCGCAATAAATGTGTTCTTTGAGCGTGACTTCAACAGGCATGGTCGCCTTTTCCGTGACGTCAAAATGGCAAAATCGGAAAACGGCAAACATATTTGACGTCATAATTGAATTTCATCCAATCAATTGCCGAGAACAACATTCTCTCTGGAGTGGAGAGCAGTATTTCTCCAACTGTTCAAGAAACGTGAAAACAGGACAGAAATTAGAGAAATATTTTTTTTTCTATTAAAGTGCTTTGAGAGAATATCACTTACTAGATTAAATTGATTTATTATATTGGCAGATGAACCTGTTTTCGATCGTTATTTAAAAGAAAAATATGTTTTTATAAAAAAGCTGTGGGTATATCCCGAATGTCGTATGAAAACCGTTTGTGAATATTGTTCGTGCAAAGCTTCGTCCTTAGTTGATTTTGACTTTGCATTTAGATCATACTGATTATTTATTCAATTTTTATAGATATTCTGGTTCATGGTCTTTCAAATGTTTTGATTTGATTTGCACTGATTCATCATACGTTGTCGAAATGGCCCTCTGCAGAATAATAGTACTAATAACTTTCAGAATTTGGCTATTCAATTATACTTGTATGTGCGGTTCTGCCATATACAGTGTCATACTTTTCGGTAAAAGCTAAGTTTATACATAGACATTCATACCTTTATACATATGAATGGATATTATCTTTGACA
This sequence comes from Modiolus philippinarum, assembly GCA_002080025.1. Classification (NCBI taxonomy): domain Eukaryota; kingdom Metazoa; phylum Mollusca; class Bivalvia; order Mytilida; family Modiolidae; genus Modiolus; species Modiolus philippinarum. Next base: position 63,967 of record MJUU01040653.1, read on the forward strand.
CGAAATTGACATTAACAATTAAGTTATGAGGAGGGTGACCAATTCATTATTTTTCATTACATCTATTAGACGAATATATTAAAATCATTTTCATATACTGTGTTATTAACTGCCATGGGAATCTGACATTATATATGTTCAGTTGTAGTAATAAATTGTTATATATCCATTTAAACAAAGGTTCCTGACATAGTACTGACCTAAACAATAACACCGATAGATCCATTCCTCGAAAAAGAGGTACAATGGGGTTTCAGAAAGAAGTGGTTCCAGCCTTTTTTTAAATTTTGTTTTGCTATATTTGGTGAGTTAAGTTTATAATTTCTGCACGAAATCAAAAAAAAAATATCCATAACGAAAGTGGTTCCAACTTCCTCAAAATCCCACTCCTTTGGATCAGACTATGAATAAAAACTCGTATACTACCTTGGATCGACTCACTAAGAGTATGATAGGCTTTAGCGGCGAGCACCCCTTGACCAATCTTTCAAAATTACGTATTGTTTTTTTTTTTCTTTCCTCCCAAGATTGTGGTCATGGAGTTAGTAGTCTACCTGTATTGGGTTTTATTCGTAATTTTATTATACTATAGGGACACGGGACAGTTAAAGGAGAGGTTTGGGTGCCCATAAACAGGTTTAACCCTACCGCTGGCTTTTGCTAATGCCGGTTCCAAGTCCAGCTGTCCCGAGTTCCTATTGTTTTCTACGTTTGTCTCTTGTCTTATTCGTGTTTTTCATGTTTAGTTCCATGACAGATTGTGGCATGTGATTATAATTTTCAGCCATTGTAGGTGTTTCCTGTTATCCTTTTTTTACATTGTATACTGAGCATGATGTCAATATCTGTTTTAGGAGAGTTTTTACTGTTAGTGCTTTATTAAAAAGATTGTTGTATTTGTGATGTTTGTATGTTTTGTTGGCGTATTGTGTCTTCCATCCTTTGGGGATTCTGTTCTTGTCCTGTCTCTAGACTGTTTGTATGTTTTGTTGGCGTATTGTGTCTTCCATCCTTTGGGGTTTCTGTTCTTGTCCTGTCTCTAGACTGTTTGTATGTTTTGTTGGCGCATTGTGTCTTCCATCCTTTGGGGCTTCTGTTCTTGTCTTTTATCTCTAGACTGTTTGTATGTTTTGTTGGCGTATTGTGTCTTCCATCCTTTGGGGCATCTGTTCTTGTCTTTTATCTCTAGACTGTTTGTATGTTTTGTTTGCGTATTGTGTCTTCCATACTTTGGGGTTTCTGTTCTTGTCTTGTCTCTAGACTGTTTGTGTGTTTTGTTGGCGTATTGTGTCTTCCATCCTTTTGGGTTTCTGTTCTTGTCCTGTCTCTAGACTGTTTGTATGTTTTGTTGACGTATTGTGTCTTCAATCCTTTGGGGTTTCTGTTCTTGTTTTGTCTCTAGAGTGTGATCTGTGTAACCAACCTGCGGTTTGTTCTGTCGGTACTCCACTTTCTTTCTGGTTTCTACTATTGTTACTTTGTTCCCTAATACTTCAGCCTGTTCTAAAACAAAACCATTTGAAAGACCAAAAGCCTGTAAATATTGTGAAAGTTTGAATTCTGTGGTAAAAGTAAAATACGGATGGTTCATTATTGGGAAAACGTTCTTAGCAGTATATATGAATGGTGGGATTCAATTACAATAGTAACTAAGTGAATGGAAGAAAAGCGAGAACAAATACTTTAGTATAATAGATAGTAATCAATCTTTTTGTCCTGCATGTCCTAGTTAACACTACAGTGTGTGACTATAAATCCAATATGTCTTTGTGAATCAATTATAACACACAAAAAAACATGCGACATGTAAATTTCAAGGTATTCTGTTATTGTTTAAAAAAAATTTAGTAAAGGCAAATTAAGCCTATAGGCTCTGTAAGTCTCGTCATGTGACCTCCGAGAATATACGTGAAACGTTGTTACCGGGTACATTGTGCCATGTAGTACTATGAGAAATTGTTGGATTTTTGGTTCACAGCTCAAATTAAGAGTGGGATTCGTTTTCCCTCAACCAGAATATTTTATCCTTCAAGAATTATACACTTTATAACCTTAACCTAGACTGAAATTAAACAAAATGACGCATTCTCTATGTAACGTCAAGTGAAGTTTGTCCCGGAAGTGAGGAAGTCGGATGACGGTTTCAGTACATTATATATTAGAGTTCCGGACTTTGAAAGTGAAAGTAGAACGAGACTTACAGACCCTATTGTCAGAATTTTGTTTGGGGAAAAATACTTACTACTAGCTCAATTAGTATGACATTTTTATATGAACGTGTAAACAGAAAATATATTAATTATTTCACCACTGTTCTCTTAGACTTGACTCGTTCAATTAAACTATTTTTGCTAAAAAAATAAATCAAATTAAAAAGTTATATTACTTCAGCCCTCTTCTAAATTACATAAAAATTAACAAATAATATGACGTACAATCGTTTTAAAAATGACTTTCCCATTCATCACTTTCTTGTCTAAAAGTATTTCGGAAAACGATTACTGCGTTGGAAAAAATTATGGTGAAAACAAAGTTACATCGTTGTAATGATAATTGTTGACGATTGCACGCACGTGGGCTAAAAAGGACAATTATGCGACATTGTACGATAATGAGCAGTGAATTTCACTAAAACCGGTGCTTGGGACCGTCTTGAACTTTCTTTGAGGTTTGAGCAAAGTTCATTGGTGAAGGCCTCATGGTCAACAGCAAAACAAGGGTTGTTCAATTGCTTGTTTTTTACTAGGTATTTTTAGAAACTTTGTTTCATGTGCATATTGTTTAATGTAGAATTTAAAGGTCATCAGGACAAACAAGGCAGAAACAAGTTGAAGAAAGAAGAGCATATTTTGTAGCACAATATTTGCACTGTATTATTTTTACGATGAGCATTTCATTTATTAAGTGTGACTTTCAACAAGGATGTTGTTTCCATTACTCCTGTCAGTAAATTGTCGTTTTGCATTTTTGAATAACTTTTACTTGCTTATATTAATAAACAAGAACATTCTTAAATTATATTTATTTTCTCAAAGGCAAGTTGCATTGATATTTGTTTATGGTATTATACGAGGATTGGTATTATTCAAGGTTGTCCATTTAAATAACGGTTGTTTATTTCATTCTGCTTAACGCCCTTTACCCTATCCTAAAATCATTAATTTCCACTTGCTTTAGAAGGCAACGTTTACTTCTCTACCTGAACGCTTTTTATGTCTCAAAGGTCGTATAGATCACTAAACGAAAATGTATAAAGAAAGATATATACAGGTGACAAAATTGACATGCATCTAAATAAGTCCAAATATATGTGCTTATTGGTTTTCAAATCATGGCTAATTATAATTTATACAACACTGAAATTCGTGGAAATGGTATGGATTCGGCGATATTCAAAATTTTCACATAAATATGGTTCGACATTCAAGACATTCAATTATTTCATTGATAGAGCTGGTTGTATTCGTGGACTTATTTCAAATTTATAATTGTGCTGCAAATCAAGGTAAGATTTTGTTCATGTAGCTGTATGATTAATCAAATGCTTTGTTTTCTAATAAGAAATTATTAATCTGAACAATGGAAAGATATTATGAATTTACATATGGATCAGTGGCGAATGATTAAAATAAAATCTTGACCACTTTTCATTTGTTCCCATTTCAATTGTAATATTTCCTTGATACCATAAATGTAATCCTATGTAATCAAGAAATAGTATTACTAATTATACCAAGCATGTCTTAAATAAACGAAAAACCATTTTTTTAATCATGATAATTTGCCATAACAGATAATCCTTTTTTTAAATCATGCTTAGATATCACACATTATAATATAAATATTTTATTACTATAGTGACAAATACTGAAATTGACTCATTACAGACTTTTCATCTGCCTTTTTCTTTTTCTTTTTTTTTGGGGAGGGGGATCGTGTTTTTATTAAATCCTGTTCACTCTTCCGGAATATTTCATTATACCTTTATTGTTACAGAGATTCACACTCCCATTACTTAATTTATTATTTTGTATTTAAATTTATTGTTTTTCTTTAATGTGCAATTCTTTTGCTTGCTCCGTCGGTAACTGCTTGCAGTTTTTGCATTTTGTTAGTGCTTATGTTGAGATTTATGTTGAAGTACATACTTGGATAGTATAGGTGAGTAATAAAAATTGTAACCACTTGAATATAAACGAACCGGAAGCTTTCCATTGTGAATCAGTGGTTAAATGGGATAAGCAATGTGCATATATTATGTTTTTTGTCATTTTTTTAAATTCATTTATTCATTTCTGCATTATGCGCACTATCAACGTGAACGAATGTGCTGCTATGAAACCATGAAGTAAGGATTGAATTATCATCGTTAATTTTAAACAACGAAAGATCTTTCAGTCGTCGTTGCAAGCTGTTCTTTTTGTTTTCTTCCCAGTAAGTGTATCTATGAAATATATACGACATAAAAAAGAAATGTATTAAATATCTGGCGGCATATTTACATACATTTACCTTTGGTTAAAGGTCAAATAAGATAAGTCTCGGTTACATTTTGTACTATCAATTTACTTTGAAACAAGAGGACAGTTTAAAACATATTTTTCCTTCTGTGAAAAATACACAATCATATTTAGAATAGACACTTAACAGATTTATATCACAGTGACAAATAATGTTTAACAAATTAAAAATTCAAAAAACTTTTATAAGCAAGCTTGACAACTACCAAGATTAATCTTAATCTAAAATGTTAAATTCTGTTGAAAACGCAACTTATGGAAATTGATCTTTAAATTTCATTTTATTACACGTATAAAATTTTTAATAATAGAGTTATATATTTTCATGTTTACATTTGAAATGCATACTAATGAGAATTATATCCAATCACATGTGTCAAAATTCTGGGATACCACAATTGCTCAAGGAACTTTAATTTGGATTACCATAACTATAAAAAGAAACATTCACTTTGGAAACAGTAAAACCATATGAAAGAATTAAAACATACTCATCAGTCAATCACTAAGAGGTTTACTTCAATTATGGCATGAAATAAAATTGATTAAATGTGAATGAAACGCTATGGAGTAAATGCACATGAGACATTGTGAAACAAACACAGGAACAGCGCCTTTATTGTTGCTCTTCATCTTGAAGTCACCAAGAGGCAATGCATTATCATATTGTATGATGTTAGAATATTTATATCAGCATATCCAATCCCATACACTTTGAATGAACAATGGACGATAATTAAGACATTCATTGATTATTCAATATGTTTTAAATACTTGAGCAAAGTTTTGTCAAACCATTTGTAGTTTTACAATTTCCTTCGAGATAATCCTTTGCCTCATGTTATTTTTTAAATGATATGTTTTTTTTTCATATTTGTTCTTTATGAAATTACTTGTTTTTGCCATCCTGGAAAGAAATGTATTTATTTCATTAACCCATTAAAAGCACGTATAAATTTATTTCTGAATGAATTCTAGAGACATGATTCTCTGTAAGTCTCTGTGAATTGTTTGATATGCTATACATTTGTTCATTAACCTATATTGTAGGGAATACAATATCCTATTACTTTTGTTGTATATTGAATAATAAGCGTAGGTTTATATGTTTTCGCGTATTGTTTTTTTTTCTTGAAAAAAAAACTGAAAGATGTCTTATACCCGTTCATTTTGGTTTAATCGTTTTTTTGTGTTATTTCCTTTTCTTTTTACTTTTTATGTTTATTACCACTAGATCAATTCCTCTGCTGGTTCACTGTTAGTCCTTGAAGGTATTCAGCAACCAATAATTCGGTTCTGGACGAAAACCAATTTCATTCGGAAACCTTCAATATCTAAATTTTACCTTTTTTTTAAAAAAAAAAACTAATGAGTATCTACTTCTTGCAAAGCTCTGTCCTTAGCTAATTTTACCTTTACTATTTAGATTTTCTTAATTTGATCTGTATCATCTCTTACACATATTTTGGTATATGAATTTTCAAATGTTTTGAATAGATCTGCACTGAAGAGACAGATGTTGTCGAAATGCGCATATGCAGAAACTAAATTAACAGTACCAACTTCGTTATTTTGTTTTTTATTGTACATGTATTGAATCAAAAACTTTGGACTTGATATTAATAATGCGAAATGTCTTAATTCAATCAAATAAAAATGATGCAAATCCTTCGTATGTTGACCACATGCAAAAACTAAATTTAAAATTACATCGGTATTTTTGTATTAATAACTTGTGGGCCTGCAGATGGACTGTTACATGTGGTCCCCGCTAGTATTCAACATTACAGTCGCCAGTATTTCGGTACTTTTTATTTGGAAACATAACAATATCTAAATATTAAACTTTGCTAACAACTAAAGAGTATCTCCCTCATTCATAGTTTAGCTGATTTTGGCTCTTCATTTAGATCTTTTAGTTATTTGTTCTCAGTAAGATTTTTTTATTTACGTTCTTCTAAATAATTTGATTTGATCTGCACTGAAGAGACATATTTTAAGTTGTCTAATGAGCATTTCCAGAAACTAAACTTACGGAAATTTTACTTTTTTGTTACAACAATGTTGATAATACTGTACAAAAATGGCATTTTTAACGTTCATTGAAGCACATGAATATAGGAATCTCTCTAAGTAACAATCTCTTAATGGTAAACAAATCTCCAGTTTGAAATTCGAATATTAAATGGTTGCAATCGATTTTTAATGGGATTGTACATGCATATGCAAAATTAAACTATAAACTATGGCATTAATAATTAAAGAAGAACCTGTCACCAGAGACACTTTTAATAACAATAGTCATCATGCAGTTAATTGAAAAAGGAAACCACAATTGCATTAAATGGTAAACTGAATTTCAATGTTTAAACGATTTCGATAAATTAGACCCTTATTACCATTGTAATATTTGAAATTAGTTTTCTCTCGTGTTTGTCTTTATTTCTAGTATGATGCCTTTCTTTTGCTTTGTAAACAAACATATATCCTAAAACCAATATAACATGTACGTACATGTTTGTATTGTAAATATCAAATCATCTGTAATGCATTTAATAAATCCGTTAAATTGGCATTGGATTCCAGTGATCTGAAGACTTTACATATATACTCGCCTCTCACTGATACTGCCGATGTCTGAAATACATGACGACTTTTTACCAAACCCTTCGGGTAGTTTTGAATTTGATTTTTCTTCTGCAGTGCGACCGTGTCTTACCAGCAGACTAGGTTCCTTGAGTTAACCGGCAGTTTAGCGGAGAGCACTCTTTGATCCATCTTTCTAAATTACGTTTTTTCATATGCTTTTCTTTTCCATGATAGTGGTCATTCAGTTAGTAGTCTACCTATATTGGGATTTATTGATATGTTTATTATACTATAAGAAAACGGGAAAGAGAAAGGAGAGGTTTGGGTACCCATAAACCAGTTAACCCACCACTGGTTTTTGCTAGTGCCGGTATTAAGTCCGGTTATCCCGAGTTCCTATCATTATTTATGTTGTAATTGTATATTTCATTCACTTCATTTTTGGGCAAGGTAAAACCTCCAATAAAGTTACAGTTAAGAAAACAATTTAGCTTGTATGATTTACTGTGGAAGTACTTTTATTCGTGGACACCAATTTTCGTGGTTTTTATAAAAAGCACTATTTCGTGGGTACTTAAATTCGTGGTTTCGAGTTCTGTGTCTTACAACTCTAGGGAAAAATGCATTTCGTTGGAGACTTAATTCCGTGGTTTAAGTGATCCACGAAATCCACGAAAATTGAAACCCCACGAACAATTCTACTTTCACAGTATTTCTTCGGTGAATGGCACTTTTTTATTATATGCATGTGTCTCCCATTTAGCATTTTTTTCAAGAACAAAAATATAAGATTTTTACTTAATTTAAGTTTTCCATTTCATAAAGCAAAAAAACTTGGTAAAAAGTTATAAAAAACGTATAGAAATTAATCAAGGACATCGGTTTAGGAAAAAAACAGTTTTATTCATAATTTTTAACTTCAGAAAAATTTGATCATAAATTATTTTTCTTTAGGATAATACAGTTATGAAAAATTCATGAGAAATAATCTATCAATATTAAATTAGTGTTGTATTATTCATATGTTATTGCAAACACTTTTCATAGTTTTTAGATGGAAAACTTTTTCAAATTGAAATTTGGAAGTGAATTTTTGTATCGGATGACTTGCAGTAATTTTTTGGGGTTAACTCCCCTCTTAGAAACTTTTGGGTGGTATGAGGTTTGTTTAATATTTTGTGGTGTCCTTCCTGAACATTATCTCTTTTGAGGAAGCCTCTTGCATTCAATCTTTGCAATTATTTGTCTTATCCATTAGTTTAATAAGCTGGTTTTCAACATTAGTTTAACTGATTTTTCTTTTCTTCTAATGTGCCAAGTGTTTTTGTACTGTCTTTTTGGTCATGTAATACACCTGTAGATCTTCTATTTTGATAAATTTGTTTCGAGTGTTTTGTATTTTACTGATTTTTCTATTCCCCTGACATGCAAGTGCTTTTACAGTGTCTTCTATGTCAAATAATACACAAGGAAATCCCATAGTTTGAGAAGCTTCTTTCGAGCATTACTTTAATCATTTTTTCTATTTGAAGTGCAAGTGCTTTTGCAGTGTCTTCTTGATCAGGCAAAACACCAGGAGATCCCCTAGTTTGATAAGCTTGCTTTGAACATTTCTTTTACTGGTTTTTTCTATTCCCCTGACAACAAGTGCTATGGAAGTGTATTTTTTTGGTGAAGTAACAAACTAGGAAATCTCCTAGTTTCATAAGCTTGTTTTAAACATTTGTTTTACTGATTTTCTTTTCTTCTGACGTGCAACTGCTTTTGTAGAGTCTTCTTGGTCAAATACAACACTAGATAATCTTCTTGTTTGATAAGCTTGTTTTTAGCAATTCTTTCACTGATTTTCCTATCCTTCTAACCTACAAATGCTTTTGGAGCTTCTTTTTGGCTGGGTAAATCAACAGAAAATCTCGTAGTTTGATAAGATAAGTGTGTTTTGAGCATTTTTTTACTGACTGTTATATTCTTCTGACGTGCAAGTGCTTTTGTAGTGTTTTCTTGGTCAAGTAAAACACTAGAAATATCAGTTGACATTTATGGTTGTATAATTAGACATCATTGCCTTATACATGTAGTTGACATTCATATAAATTACTTTTCACTGGACTCCTCCAACGGAAAACACATTTTCACTGATAAGGTCATTGAATAGGCCCTCAATGTTAGGGCAGTGCCGTTTTAAAAATATTATTTCTGTGAAGTTATGTCTTATGATTTTGATTTTTCTAATTACCATTCCTTTTTCACTCGGTATTCTACTGTCATTGTTTTAGAATTGCTTGATATTCTCGGGTTAAATGGTTATTTTTGGACATAGCCATCATTTTACTCTTGTATTTGTCTTATTTGTCTGCGCATATGCAGAATTTAAGTTCCCAGTTACTACGGTATTTACATTTGAAGAGCTTTAATCGAATTTAAGTCAAAAAGTTCTAATTTTATTACATTGTGTTCAAATCAAAAGGAGTACCAATGATGAGGCGATTAGAAAAATCAGAAAGGATCATTTTCCTACCACACGTTTGATGTCATTTATCTATTGGAAATACTGCAACAGGCATATCTGACAATACATGTCCAGACAACCCAATTATATACTACAAAAAGGTATGGAAGGTTATCGTAATGGACCGGACAATTGACAGTGGTCATAATAATTTTTTTCTTGACCATCTGTACACATAGTTGTCCAAAATATGCACTTGACATTCAAAAATTATTTTCTAATGGAAAACACATGTTGACAGATCATTTCATGAAATAGGACCTCGATGTTAACGGGATACAGTTGTCAGTTTTAAAATTCATTTTAATTATTTTTATGCCTTTGGACTTCTAATTGTTCCTTCGATATTCTAGTGTCGTTGTTTTAGAATTGTCTAATTCTCTCGGTAAAATCTATTCAAAAGATGTGATTTTTGGACATGACCATCTTTCTACCTTTGACCTCAGCTGAATTTTTGCTTTTCCATTCAAATCATTTTGGTTGTTTGTTCTCTATTAGCCTTAACATGTTTTTCGGTCAATGGAATTCAAAATGTTTTGGTTTGATGCACTGATGAGACATAAGTTGTCAAAATGCGCATATTATACCAAACAAATAATAAATTAAAAGTAAACTCAGTATTTTGATATTTATTACCACTGGGCCGATGCCTCTACTTGAGGACTGTTAGTCCCTGAAGGCATTAATCAAGCCAGTAATCAGTACTTCGGTGCTGACCGCAAAACCGATTGTTTTGAAACTTGCAAAATTTAAATTTTGCTAAATTTTGTTTAAAACTATAGAGTATCTCTTTAATGCATAGCTTTGTCCTTTACTCAATTTTGGCTTTTCTATTTAGATCCTTTTGGATATTTGTTCTCTATCAGCCTTAACGTGTTTTTCGAATAATGGACTTAGATGTTTTGGTTTCATCTGCACTGATAAAATATAATTTGTCGAAATATGCATATGTATTATATAGATTAACAGTAACGTAAGTATTTTGTTATTTATTTCTACTGGACCGATGCCTGTACGGTGGACTGTTAGTCCCCGAGAGTATTCATCAAGCTAGTTGTCAGTACTTCGATGCTGACCACAAAACCGATTATATTGAAACTTGCAATATCTAAATCTTGCATTTTTTAAACTAAGGAGAATCTCCCTCATCCATAGCCCTTTCGTTAGCTGTATTTTGGCTTTTCTATTCAGACCCTTTTGGTTATTTGTTCTCTATTAGCCTGGACATGTTTTTCAGCGAATGGACTTAAAAATATGTTTTGTTTGATCTGCAGTGATGAGACATAAGTTGTCGAAATGTGCATACGCAGAAAATAAATCAACAGTAATTTCGTTATTTTGTTTTTGTATATACATTGTATCTTATTAAAGCACATTTAAAGAAATTTAATCTATTTTTTATCAAAAAGTTCTAATTACATTGCAAGAAAGAAGGCTCGGTTATGAAAAGAAAGGAAAAATCAGAAGGGACCATTTTCCTATCAAAAGGGTGATTCCATTTATCTTTTTAAAGTATCATGACTGCATTACTGTTACAGACATATCTGACAATACATGTCCAGACGACCTAATTGTTTATTAACAGGGGTGTAAAAGTTCATCGTGATGGCCCAGACAATTCATGGTAGTCATAAAATATTTACCTGACCGTCTGTAAACACATTTGTCCAAAATATATTTGATGTCCCTAGTTTATACTTGAATTTTGCTAACATATACATAAACTATTATATTTAAAAAGAATAATTATGTGAATAACCAGAAAGTCTAAAACATTTTAGCAAATGCAATGTATCCCACATCCCGAATCAAATTAGAATCCTCTTGCAAACTTAACTAAGCTTACTTTTCCTCCGTATTTTTGTTTGTTAAATTTGTCAGTTTGTGTTTTATTCGCTACATTCATTAAAGTTCTTTGTTCTTATTTATTTATCTAAATCTTTTATACTTATTTGCTTCGAAACTTAATCACACTTTAGAAATATAAGAGACAATGAAATTTACGTTAACCGTAAGAATATTCAAGATGTAATTTCCAATTGAAACGACATATAAAGTGTTGTAGTTGTTACTAATTAATGTCTTTTATTCCGCTTTCTTGTAGAATGAATTTCAGAAGCGAATGGGTGAAAGCCGGTTGGTTGAAAATCTGAAAAAGTAAACTTAAATAACTCTCAGCATACGTTTAGAAAATCATGAATTAGTTATATTTTCATTAGAAATCAAGCTTTAAGATGATGCACTCTTTTTGTACTGGATACCTAAACTATACAATTTTTTTTGTTCTTTTCACTTTACTTAATAACAAAAAAAGAAGTAACAGCAAATTTACTCTCTGAATATGGTCATTTCGACAACCTATGTTCCTAAACGCAAATAAGGTCAAATCATTGGAAATCATGAAATCGGAAGATGTATAACAGCTGATATAGTACAAGTAATCAAATGAATTTTCATTTTTCGGGATCAAGATTAAGTAATGTATTTACTGGGAAAATCGGGATTTTGTCATTATTTTCCACGTGAGCTAGATCAGACCCCCTCCTCCCCCTCTAAAAGAAGATAAAAAAAACAAGTCAGGATAAACATTTACAGGAAAGGTGACCAGGACGGGTTATCTTATGTTAGCTCGAATCAGAAAATTACTATCTGCATGTGACTCCCTCCGACTTACTCCTTCATTCTAAGAACAATCAGACAGCAACAAAATAAATACTTTCATTTATCGGGTCAGACTGTTTCTCATCGATAACGGGATTTGTACAGAAATACCTGATGCTCCCTTGCCAAATCCTGCAGAGAGTTTCGTGTATGATGCTACCGTTGTTCAATATTGAGGACGATGCGACATCTTTACAAATCTTTTTAATTTATTTATAAATGCAGTTTTGTCAGAGACATAAATTCCAGAGATTCGAAGCTACTTGAAGTATCGTGATATTGCGTGTCTACCCCGACGCTATCAATATTGACGCAAAATTCAAATCGTATAAGACTAGAATTCAAATATCTTATTATTTCCATGTATCGTCAATGAACTTAATATATTTGTAACTCTCATAAACTTGCAAAAACGGATCACAAACCGGATTTCACTGATGAAGTTGTTTTATGTGCTTCCCACTGACTGCAAATTCACAACAAGTGTGGACCCAAATAGATGTCTCGCCCATCGGCACATGGATCGGAGGATAATTGAGGAAATATACTACAAAAAATAACCTTAATTACACCAATTTCAGTTATTAAGAAATGTATCTGATCAAAGAAACTTAAAGTGTTTGATCATTAGACTGTGAAATTAGGTCAAGGGCAAAAGTCTTAAACCAGACTGACATGAACTACCCAAACCAAGTGACATACAAAATATTATTGGTCTACCACTAATAAATGTCGAGAAATGGACCTACTTTTAAGAAAATTAACATGTCACTAAACCTTTATTTAACAGTCCAAGGACAGAAATCACACGCCAGACTGACATGTACTACTTAGGACCAACCTTCATGCCTAATTTCATTGACCTAGGGGGGTAATAACAAAATTACCGAACAGAGTTGTCAAGTGCCGAAGTCCATTAGAAAAAAAGAAGACAAATCAGGTAGGAAAACACCGGAAAAATTGTCAACCGCAATGGTCCTGACTTGGTACAGGCATTCTAAAAGAAATGGTGGGTTAAACCGGTTTTATGGCATGCCAAACCTCCCCTTCCATTGCAGTAGTGTCCGGTAGTGTCCGGTAGCACCATTGCAGTAGTGTCCGGTAGCAACTCAAAAACAATTGCTATTGAAAGGTCGTAGACAGTTAAAAGAAGTGATCATCCCAGTACTAAGTCAAAAAGAATCTTGAATCTTGACAAAAAAAAAAACGAAACAAGAGACAAACATGAAAAACTATGGGGAAGCGGTATTGACTTTTTTTTTACCGAAAAGAATCACTGGTTATGTTTTTCTTTATTTTGATATAAACAGTCTATACAAATTCTGTTCTGTTCACACTGTACCAGTGATCACCGATGTTTATTTAGAGCACTGTAAAGAACAATTCAGTAAATATTTAAGTACACTTTTTATTATTAATTGACAAAACTGCATGATGAACATGGACCTCCAATATCTAGTTATTTTCGTGATTTCTGGTATTTTAAAATTCCAACTGTCCAGTCACTTGCCCATAATTCCAGATTTCCGATAATAATTCTAAGCACTTTTTCTCCGCCATTTTTTTCCATGGTAACGATGGATACTTAAAACAAATATGACTCATAATCTAGCTATGAAGAACACTTTTTCTTATCTTATATGTGCTGCAAATTGTCAACTAATTCCGAGGGATTACAATTACGGTAGGTACTGTAGGCATATGTACACTATCTCCCTTAATTGTAATCGGTTACAATTAAGGGAGATCCTGCAACCGTAAATGTAACCGGTATTACATTAAAGGGTGGTCCTTAACTTAAGTGTATTGGATTACATTTAAGGTAAGGATTACGCTTAAGGGCTCAACACTGGTCTCATGTTCATTTACTCCATATCCTTTCTAAAAGATTCTATTGCATTTGCTCTTTCTGATTAAGTATTCAAAACAGAGTCATGATTACACAAATAAATAAACTAGCCGTCAGATAATTTGTAGAAACTTGGTAGCTGATATATCCTGCAGAGTTTTGACGTGTTTAAACATTATGACGTCATTTATAAAGCTCCAAGGAACGATATAATTTAACATTCAAAATTGACATTTTTCTAGTAGTCCGGTCAAATTATTCTTCAAGTTACAAAACCTTTCCGATAAAATGATGAAAAAAAACTACAAAACATGTTTTTGAAGGTGGAAATTGCTGAAAAGGCGAGAATAAAATAGATGTCGAATTTCCCTAAATACATAATTAAGGATGATACACAAGTTATCGGTCTTTGACAACTGATGTATTGTAAAATATCATCCCGCTCGACAGAATATGAAGCTTGGGGCTCGGTCGCAACGATCACTTGCCCCTATGCTTATGCTTCATATTCTGGCTCAAGGGCTGATATTTTAATACATAACTGTCAATAGCCCGATAACATACGTACATTTGTATCTTGAATATTCTCCATATATGAGGAATTCCCAAACATTTGTTAACCTAGCTAGAAAAATACCCCTTGAATATCAATAATATGAAAAAAAAACAGCACTTAAAATTGAAACTCAGAAAATCATTAGTTTTTTGACATGTTAGATATAATGAAAGAGTCTGTCGACTTACAATTGACTACATGATCGAGTTATCTCTCCTTATCTATCAACCTGGCTTTATTCCTACTTTGGACATGACAGGTTCACTCTTTTATGCATCAGATATCAGGTAGCACTTTTAGGTGGATGAAATTACTTTTCCGAGAGATTAAATGAGTTCTGTGTTAGAGCGAGTTGAGACTTAAAATCGATATGCTTAGTTGCTTATTACTACAGCAATAAACAAAAGTAGTGTATTTAATACTAATATCAAGTTACATGTTCGGTGAAACCTGTCCAAACCAAAATGCTTCGGAGTCCCTTTTTATAGCTAAATTAGTTAACAATGGCTGGCAGATCTAATTAGCATTTCAATATTAAGATGGAAAAAGAACGAAAAAAAATGAATTTACCTTTAATGCATTTACTGTCATTTACTCCAAAGAAAGACGCTATCAATGCTTGCATTAAATTCCCAAAGTTTTTTTTTTTTGTTCATTGCAATTGTTTTNNNTTTCACATATCTATAGCCGTTTTGAGCCGATTGATATAGTTTGACCTCTGCTAATAACTTTTTGCTTCATCGCACGAAATAAGATCTCCAGAAATCCTGCCACCTAGCGTTAACTGATAATGCTTCTTTTTATCCATATCTCTTCTTCCGAATCTTCATTTCAAAAAGGGCTGGCTTATATTTTCTTTATCAGATTTTATAAAGTTTTGGTTATTGTCTTCAAAATATTTTGATTTGATCTTCACTGATGAGACATAATTTGTCGAAATTGCCATACGCAATTGCCATACGCAAATAAAATACAATTTTTGCATGATAAGTAATTTAATGGGGCTTTTACGATGTAGAACCATGATATTTATAGGGTATAAGTAATTTCACCATGTGTTGAATATTAATAGCTGTTAATACTTCATGACAAGTTATTAATGTCTTTATATGTGTCATAGTTTGTTAATTACATAATATGTTTCTTACGTATCCAACAAGAATGCCAATATATGAACGTTTTGACAGAATTGACTGTTAAATACCAAATGGTATACATATGAATTTCGTTAATATGTATGATATGATTTGAACAAGATACAGTTATTTTTAAATTACTGAAACAGATTCCATTTAGTCCCGATTATCACTACCATATATCAGCTATCCTTTATAGCATTACCTGTACAACTCTCCTAGACCTTTATCATACCCGTATTAAGAAGGTCTCTAAATTCGTATTTATGCCCGCACTTTTCTTAAGAAAATGCGGGGATATTGTTTTGGTCCCGTCCGTCCGTCCGTCTGTCTGTCCGTCCGTCTGTCCGTCTGTCCGTTAGATGGACCTTGTCAGTGGAAATCCTCGCTAATTTTTGGATTAAGTGTTTTAAATTTTTTTTATAGAATTGTTGCATATATGCTGCAGATGCGCAATAAGCTTTCGGATTTTTGATATTGGTCTTGGTGCAAACAAGAGGCCCCAAGATGTTTATTTGATATATGTGAGCTTGTCAGTAGAACTCCTCCTACATTTTTGGATTTAGTGTTATAGTTTTGTTATAGAATTGTTGCATAAATGCTGCAGATGCGCAATAATCTTTCAGATTTTTGATATTGGTCTTGGTGCAAACAAGAGGCCCAAGATGTCTATTTTATATATGTGAGCTTTTCAGTGGAACTCCTCCTTCATTTTTGGGTTTAGTGTTTTAATTTTGTGATAGAATTGTTGCATATAGTCTGCAGATGTGCAATAAAGTTTTAGAATTTTGATTCCGGTTCCAACTTTGGTAAATTTCCTGAAAGTCTCAAAGACCACTTATTTCTTGGAATTCTACCTAGCAACCATACATGTAGTAATTTGTTCAATTAGGACTAACATTTTCACCAATTAATTTTCAAAAATATTTGATTCCAATTTTGGTAAATTTCCTGAAAGTCTCAAAGACCACTTATTTTTTTGGAATTCTACCTAGCAACCATACTGTTAGGATTTGTTTCTATTTGGGCAAACATTTTCACCAATTGGTTTTCAAAAATGTTTGATTCCAATTTTCGTAAATTTTCTGAAAGTGTCAAAAACCACTTATTTTTTGGAACCTAGCAACCATACTGTTAGGATTTGTTTCGATTAGGACAATCATTTTCACCAATTGGATTTTCAAAATAATTGATTCCAAATTTGGTAAATTTCATGAAAGTCTCAAAGACCACTCATTTTTGGAAATTCTACCTAGCAACCTTGCATACTTTCTTAGTAAAAATAGTGACTATCAATAATTTGATTTTAAAAATGTTGAGAAAATTACCCCAAGGGTCAATAACGACTGTTTGTGTCAAACAGGTGAGTGCGGGGATGGCCATCTTTTCTGATGGCACCACTTCTATTTTTTTTTTATTTCTAATTAAAATATATTTTTTATGATTCAGTTTGTTCTGACGAGTTAAATGAGCACCAACTTTGTTCGAATATTTAGAATAAAAAAGTTACAGTGGGAAATGCATCTGAAGTGATCGATCTCCTTGCAGATTTCAAGATTTTTTAAATAAAAATGAACAAAACATATTGTATTTTTTTTCTAGTTAAACATGTTGAGACTGTTAACAACAGTTGAAAAGGTTCTAAGAACTAGGCTTAAAGATTGCATATGATTTAAGTGTGTGAATGGGGGACTGATGATGGATAGTCACAGCGGGAAAGTCTATCAAAATATGATTGACGTAAAGATATTTTTTCTTTTCTTTATTTTTTTTCTTCGGGAATGAATGCAATTTCCATTGACCTTTTTCTTATTATTAAAAATATTCAAGTGGACAGTTACACTTTGATACATTTTTTTAAATCTTCCGTTCTTTAATTTGTTCAAACGTATGATAAAATAAAACACAACATACGTGAATCCGTATCACAGGCTGTATCAACCCTCACACCCATAGGCTTCTATATCACCCCTCTCCAGACGTCTCGATAGTTAACCTAACGCTATTTTTGGAAAGTCATGATAGTCAATCTCAATAGCAGTCATAAAATATTTGAAAACACATTTCATCGGAATTTGTGATAAAAATATGTTTACTGATCAATTGTGATCAGATGAGTAAAATGGGTGCGAACACATTGGTTCAAATATTTTTAATAAAAAGGAATCACCGAAAAATGCTGCTATTGTGATCTCTACTACAGAAGTCAAGATTGTAAAACCCCAAAATATCATAAAAATATAAATTTTCTATTTTAGCACGATTAGACTTTAAACAATAATTGAAATGGGCCTAACAACAAGGTTAAAATCTCGCATATTATATCAAATACGGGAACGGGGATGGGGTAATAATGGAAAAACTTATTACATAAAAAAACAGAAGGGAAACGGGCAACGTGTCAAAGAGACAACGACCAAAAGGGGAGTTATAACAACTCAAAGCCACCATAAGATCTTCAATGAACGGTGGGGAAACCCCACACCCAACGACAGGTCAGAGTCGGCCCCTAATTAAAGTGTAATCAAGTTCAGCGAAATAAACATCATCCTAGACTCCGATAGACATAAAGTAAACTAGGAGAAAACAGACAAGACACACAAAGGCTTTATAAATTTCCTGACTTAGGACAGGCGCAAACCTGCTGCGGCGGGGTTAAACTAGTTTTATTGGGCAAAACCTTCCCCCTATAGCCAATGTGATAATTAAAAAAAACACTCGTAACAACAGTAAAATTCAGTTGGCAACAGGACTGAGTTAGTTGTGAAAAATGAAACTGAAAGAACTAAAGTTACGGACATAAACATGAAATCACAAGAGACTACTAGCAGTTAACTGACATGCCAGCTCCAGACTGACAAATTAAGTTATGTACCTTCAGTATACAGTTTCCACCAAGATCCCTTCCTGTGAGGAGTTTAGCATAATGATTTCATGCATATATCGGAGTACATAACCAGTGTGTATGCAATACAGATTTTATAATTAAGAATGTGTTTAGTTAAATGCAAAGACCCTATCAAAAATCAATGTTAATGCATGTATTTCAATGGTAACTCCATCAAATCATGAGTCAATGTTTGTGCTGCAGCAGCAGGGTGGAAGGAAAGAGATTTTTGGAAGCATATTGCACACTTGTTTTCGGAGAATGGATGCAACATAATTGTCTTTATTACATTGTTATTATTATTATTATTTTGTGCTCCAAATCTTTTGATTTTATCAGCGCAGAAAAACAATTTGACTAAATGGCAATCAATTTGGTTCAAAGCGGTGTTAGGGGCCGTCTTGAACTACCTAGGAGGTATGAGCTAAACTCATTGTTGAAGGCTGCATAGTGAATTTAAGATGGAGAATAAAATAAAAGCAATTTAATATATAGCTAGCGATGATTAATCGAGTTTTCTCAAATAAATATCTTATTTCACAGGTGAATATAAAGGATTTCTAGTCACCGGAGAAAGTGACGTCATAATATCTCTTCAATGTCGTTGTCAAGTAAACAACTGGTGTATGGAAATGAAAAAAAAATCTTAAGTCTCGGCTTATGAGTAAAGAATCTAAATTAAAAAAGTATAACTTATCTGCCATCATGAATATCAATAATACTGTGACTCTAGTCATCAACGCAATAGATTAAACTGGTTGCGTAGCAAAGTTCCGCAACTCGTTTAATCTTTCTGTGTTATTCGGCACTCGTGACATTTTTATTGATATTCACAACGGCCAATATTTAAACTCTAAGTTCTAATGCTTGGTTTTATCAAAACCATGTATATTTTAAGACTTTTCCGGATGTGCCTTTACTCCATAACCCTTTATTGTTTATTTGAGACTGAAGTTTTTCTCTCCTGCATTGAAAAAGGATTTTCTTTGCAAGAGAACTATATGTACTTGTTCTCGAGAAAATTTCGCGATTTGATGCACCATCTGGTCTTTGTTAGGGAAGGTCAGATAAGGAAATATTATACAAGGCCATTTCTATGCACATGCACATGATCTAATGATGAAAGAAGATTGAAGACCTTAATCATGATGATCATCTAGTGCTTACAAATGTATTTATCTACACGAATAATTTATTCTGCACTAATTTGCTGAAAATAACACGTATTACCACTGTAAATAAGTAGAATATTAAAACATAAACAAAAACAATTACAGTTACTTTGTTATTTTCTTACCTAATATATCTAAGTCAAAAATACTAATTTTACAATAAAGTATGCTAGATGACAAATTTTATTATCTATTTGTTAAATTTCATTCACTTTTTTCTTTTATTTACTTTTCCTTGTTTATTTTTTTTTCGGTATAATAAACTTGTTGCAAGATAAATTCAATGAATTATGTAAAGGTTTCGTTAGATTTTTCAATAAAGACCAATTCTAGCAAGAAGACTTGACAAAGTACAGAGGAGAATTAAAATTTGCACATATAATTGAAAAATTCCCAAAACTCAAAATTCACGTTGATTACAATATTGCTTTAGTAAAGGTTCTCAAGATTCCTCTACTTATTGTATAATGTTCTATTAACTTATTTATTTTTGAAATCGAATTACATATAACAATGATTCATACTTCTTATATCATATAAAATATTTATCTTTAGGTCTTTAAGGTTATATGCTTTCTATCATGTCTTTCATAAGGTTTGATTTTCGGTCATGAATTGAAATATTTACACTGAAGAAACATGTATTGTCTAAATGGTCATTTGAAGAATCGGTATCAACTGCTACTTCTGTATTTACTTTTCTTAACAACAGAAAATGGCAATAAGACAATGACATGTTTTAGTACATTTTTTGTATGTTCTAATGTTTGAGCATTCATTTTCTTTTGGGAACTCTAGATTTCATTATCAGGATCTTTACTCACAACCTAGCCATAGGTCCCTTACGACCATTTTTGGTAGTCTTAATGGATAAACTAAGCGTAATAGAATTACTGATTTCAAACCTAGAAAAAAAAGAAGGGAAACAGGGAATATGTCAAAGAGACATCGACCCAAAGGGGAGTAATAACAAATCAAAACCACCATAAGATCTTCAATGAACAGCGAGGAAACCCCACACCCAACGGCAGGTCGGAATCCCCCCCTCAATAAAGAGTAATCAAGTTTAGCGAAATAAGCACCATCCTAGACTCCCATAGACATAAACTAATCTACGTAGAAGACAGACAAGACACAGAAAGGCTTAATAAATTTGTTTAATTGTTGAACTGCTATTATAATTTCTACATAGCAATGGGTTACCAATGACAAGCAAAATACATTTTGTACTTCGATCCGGATGCTCTCCTTTTTTAAGACTTTTAAGGTAATGTTGAATAACATATCGAATTCTGCCTTGCGTGATGCTTATGACTTAAAGAGTTTGGAAACAGACATATTCTATGGCCATGTTATAAAAACAAGATTTGGGGCTTTTTTTTTTAAGTGGAGTCATAATTAACTTATATAACTGTAATGGCCGAAAGGGTCAATAAAATGACGTGTGGCCACTAAATACAGGCTTTTCCAAAGCGAAATTCACTATAATGGGAAAAAATGTTCAGACAAATAAGACTGGAAGTTAATTAGAGCATGTGATAACCAAGGCAAATTTGAAATTTGAATTACTATTTCTTGAATGCCTTAATCATTTGAACTATAAAGAAAAGCAGTGTATCATAAATTACATATACATGAACGTATCAAAATGGAAATTACTTAAGTGATCAAATTGCGGTCAGTTATACTTAAATATTTGTGCTTATATTTTTTTTAATAGTTGGACGACTACATTTTTAAAAAGTAGTTACACTGTTTACTGAATAACTCTTTTACATTTTATATCTTCAATTGAAGATGAAATCAGTTACATTCAATGACTTTTTAGTTTCTGCATATAGCCATTTGAAAACTAATGTCTCTTCACAGCAGATAAAAACTTATCATTTTGAAGATCATAAACTCAAAGATGTTATAAAAATGATAGAGAACAAGAAACAGTTCTAACTCTAAATAATATCTAGAAAGAAAAGCCAAACTAAGCCAAGGATATAGCTTTGGATAAAGGAGATACCCCTAGTTTTCAAACAAAATGTACAAAAATTTAGATATTGCATATAAAATCGGCTTTCTGGTCAGCACCGAAATACTGACTACTGGGCTGATGAATACCCTAACAGTCGACCAGCAGTGGCATCGACCAAGTGGCAACAAATAACAAAATACTGAAGTTACATGAAGCGATTTCAATGCATCCGTTATTAATAAACTTTTATTTTAGTGGATCCTCCAATTTCTTAATCTCTACCAATATTAAAAGTGGGTAAAACTAACAGACTTCATACAAATAAATGACTTTGGTTTGAGGAGGGCCACTAATATTAGAGTACTTGGTCAAGCTTCTGAAAACTATAAAATCATTCATTTATTATAACAGACGGGATGTAAAATGCAACCCTTCAATATTAGTATTAGTTATTAATTAGACTGTGACATAATAATTAACTTATCTGTCCTTCCTTGTTGACGTTTACATAATATGGCCAGTCAAATGCAGATCAGTCTTAATTGTAGTTAAATATATCAACCATACTCATTAAAATTCCATACATATAAACAAAAGTATAACCTGTAGCACTTAGACATGTAAATATAAATTTTTTAAGAAACTATCATGTCTTGATATGGAGGGTAATGAAAACATTTCCAAAGATGAAGAAATGCTTCATCTGGCAAGGATGCCTTATGTGCCTTTGCATTTTCACAGTTCTGATACTCCTAACAATAGGTATGTTAATTATCGTTTAATTGCGTTTTTATGTTCTTTTTAATCCTGAAAGTAAGTGTACTGGGTGAGTTTATATTACCAAAATGACATCATTTGGATGACTAAACGAACAAAGCGTAGCTTTTTTATACAGTTGTTGATTTTATGTTTTCTTTTACATATAACTTCCACATTTCCTTTGAAAGTTTTATTTGTAGCAATTCTTAAATTTTATTAATTATACCACATCTAAGGCTTGGAAAAAAGATTTTTAGTTTGCTGTTTAAACTGTCTTTAGAAAATGACGAAAACAATGAAGTTTTGGAATATTTTACCTAAACATACCATTCTTATGATTTTTTGATGTTTCGATATGCATTTGTTTTTTAATTTACCGATAAATAAGGTAAAAAAGAAAGATTTGAAGTCTGTAGTTTAAACCCAATCTTTTGAAAATACCCAAAGCAAATTAGTTTTTTAATTTTATTCGCCATATCGTTTGGAAGAATTCTATATCTTGCAATACAAAACATTGCTAACTTTTAGCATATTTAAGTCTTGAAAGTAAATTTTAGCCTGCGGATGTAACTCAATAAATGTCCATTACAATAAGGTTTTTTTTTTTTTTTTTTTTTTTGCAAATTGTTTTTCAGCATATCATTTCGAGGATGTCTTATGTGTGGCGCTAAACTAAATTTTTTGCAGATTTAAGGGTTGAAATTAGGTAAGAATATTAGTCTGCTGTTTAGTATCAGTATTTAAGACTGACAAAAAAATTATTTGTTTGAAAATTTTCCTTCAATATATCCTTTGGAATGAGTTTTATATGTTCGAAAATACGTTTTAAATAAATTTTAGCATATTTAAGGTTTAAAAAGTAAGAATTTAAGTCAGCAGTTTGACCTCAATCTTAAAAATGACGAAAATATTTCAGTTTTTTTTAAATTTTACTGTACCGAGATTTTACACGGATTCGGCTAAATTTAAACGGGAAATCGCTTAAAACCGTGAAACTTAGGCGGACATTAGGCGTACATAGAAATCTGGAAAACAAAATCCGTACAAATTACGTCTAAGCCTCGGACTGATTATTTTGAAATTCCTGCTAATAGTCAAGTTATGGAACTGATGTGAAGGAAGTAGTCTTTGCACATGTGTAGAATTTCAAAAACCTCAGCCAACGAAATTTTCTTTGCAAACATGAGAGGGGAAAATCAATGTTGTTGTGAGAAATTGATTATTTGAAAATCTGGATGAATATATCAAGATCTTAAACCAGATCAAGGGATCTTTGCTTGTAAATACTATGTTCAATCCAAGGTAAAGCCATAAAGTAGGTTGGAAGCAAATTGTCAAAACGATTAGTCCTAGGACTATTGCAACATCGAAAACACGTAGACCAAAGACATCACATGAGAACGCAATGAAATAAAAAAAAAAAAAACACATACACTTAACAACAACTCAAACCCAATTAAAAGCTGTGATTGAGATCAGATGAACGAGGATAGTAAGCATCTCCTTCACTTTTTATGAGTGTTAAGGGTCTTATTCATCTATTAGTTCATGTTGTCAAAACAAAGTTAGGTGACACGCTATAAGAACAGAGTTATAGGCATGATATATGAAAAAGCATACCTTTTACAATTTCATGATTTCGACCTTGATACAAAATATACTTCATGTTTGGTCTAGAATACCTTTATACATTTTACAGTAAATTTACATTTTTTAAATGGGCACTTCGACAACTAGTCTCTACCTAGTGCTTATCAAAACATAACATTTGATAGACAAAAATGATTACAAGAGGTAAAATTAAATTTTCGAAATGTCGTTGGGTCAACAAAGCTGAAAAGAAATTTAATATGACCATTAGACCTAAATATGAATTCAAGACAATACCAGTAATGAAAAACCCAAACAAAAAAAATTGGAAGGCGTAGAGTTCCCTTTTGTTTAACTTCCATTTAACTTTTCAGTCCGTCAATATGCTTCCAACAGTCGTGTGAAAAGTGTCTAAAAGATGAAAATCTGGCCTTTGGCATGCAAATGTGGGTAATAGACATTTTTACTATTCATTGTCGAAACCGAAACCCAATCCGAAACCGAGACCGAATATCATATACAGAAAGAATTTTGTTTTGGTTTTCTTTATTACATTGTTAAATCATTGTCTGATGGTTTCAGATTCTTTCACAAGGATTTCATTCAGATAACCTTTTCTTTTCCTTATATCTTCTCTATAAGTTGAGGGTTTGTTCGAGTCTATATGAGCAACACGTAAGTTATTTAACGCGTTCTCGGCGTATTAGAGATTTTAGAAAATGGTTTTTTGTGAGTGTTTATATTGCAGCGGTCAAGCAAGTGGCAAAAGTTTTATTGTAACGAATTCAAGATTAACACCCGATCTTACACAATGTGTTAGATTCATCGATGTGAAATGTCTACATTGTAGATATATCAGACGTGATAACCTGACAAATGTATACAATGTTGTCTTTGTACCAAGTCGATTCAATGAAAAGTAGACAGCTTGGGGTGTAAATCTTAATTTCGGTAAACTAAAAGCTTTGCCACTTCCTTGACCGTAGCAATAACACATCAGAGTGCCTAGGTCCATATAGATAAAATTATCAAGCGTATTCTAACATCGGGTTATACTAAGGAAGGAAAAATCAAATTACATGAGTTAACATCGTATGGTAAAACAACTACAGTATGCCCATTTTGCCGATTTGCTGATATAACATATCACATTCTCATCACAAAAATAAAATCAAATGGTTGACCCCTTCATTCATTGAATTTTGTATTTCACCGTACCCTATGTGGTATCTATGAAAACCCTTATTCCTCTGCTGGTGGGCTGTTACATGTAGTCACCAAGGGTATCACCAACCCAGTAGCCAGTACTTCGGTGCTGGCCGAAAACCAATTTCATTCGAAAACTTGCAATATCTAAATTTAAAAAAAATTGATAAAACCAAAGGAGTATCTTCCTCTTGCATTGCTCTGTCCTTAGATGATTTTGGCTTTCCTTTTTAGATCCTATTGGTAATTTGTTCTCAGTTTGTTCTCTGTCAGCCTTTACATATTTTTAGGTTTATGGATTTCAAAATATTTTGACTTAATCTTCACCGAAGAAACATAAATTGTCGAAATGCGCAAATGCAGAATCTAAATTCACAGTAACTTCGGTATTTTGTTATGTATTAATAATTATTCTGCCAAGATATGCTGTTCCAAAACATTAATTCCGTGTTTTACTGTAATGTGCAATAAATTCGAATGTATATGTTACCGTGATTCTCAATATATGAGTAAAAACAATAGGTTCTTACATAATATCAGTAAAGCGATCAGGATATCTTTTATAATATTCAATTTCAAAAAAAAAAATAAATAAAATAATATTGTAAAACAAATTGGGTCAAAAGTATATAAAATAATGTTCAGACTCGTGTTATAAATAATGGTTGTATATCCGAAGTCTTGAAAAAAAATAATAGGAAATTTGTCAAGGAGACCCTTTATCTGTCCTTTTTGTTTTTAGCCGTTGAAATTAGGCTTAATTATTATTTAGCCGTTGAAATTAGGCTTAATTATTTAGAAACTATAGAAAGGTTAAGTTTTGTTCAGTGCTTCAAAAAATTGATTTACAATTTTTTTTTTATAAAGAACAAATTTGAGAAAACAATTAGTTTTAATACATGGTTGCTTTTCTTAAACATAACATACACATTTGTTTTAAGTACATAGAAGACCTTAAATTGAAAATTTTAAATGGAAAACTTTCTGATATATTCTTCGGAGCAGAAAACTTTTATTTCAATGAAAAGTAGCTAACACCTTTATGTAATTTCTTTTGAAAGGTTGCAGATTATCAACACTGTTCTATGTCATGTTCATATTTAGATAACTCAATAAATACATACTTTTGATATTGAGTTTTCCGATAGTCTATTTATATTATGTATTAAACAAAAACCGTATACTTTTCAATGTGTTATGTAAATTTAAAAGCAGAAAAAAATTATAAAATTTTGCTTTATTAGAACAATATTTAAGTAATTGGTGAATCTCCAAAAAGTATACTTTATTGTGTTCTATATAATGGAGTTTTTAATATAGAAATATAACTTTTTCATATCCATGGGTTATACTATCAGGGAACGTTATAAACATCCCATACTCATAAAGTAAATGTAACAAGTAATGTTTGAAACAAAAGCAAAATATTTGTCGTTGAAAAAAGGAGAATATAGTAAATACTATGTAAAAGGTTGTGTCATAGATATACCAATAACGTATCTCTTTAATACTGATCCAAGTGGTATCTATTGTTGGACTATTGAAGATTAAAAGGATCTGAATTTTAATGTCATCTTTCGACCGATACAAAACAATCTCATTTTTCCCAGATTTGCAAGTTTAGGATATTTACATAATATTTTCCTCTTTGATGACGACCTCTTTACTGATTATATTAAAGAAATCATTTTGAAAGCAACTCAATATACAGATTTGAAAGAGAGAAAATTTGAGGCATCAAGAATAACTTTAAATCCGATGGTAATGTGATTTATACTTTAGTTGAAAAATTGACTTGTAATAGCAGAATGAGGGCAGTCTCACCCTTTATCAGGCAACGATAATTTTTGTAATTTGAGGCGCCTATCCGTAATATCTCATAATACTCTATATAAAACAGAATACTTCTCATACACGCGACCCCTAATAATCTACTGTGCTTTGAATACTCTTTAATAAGAAAAAGAAGGGAAACGGGGAATGTGTTAAAGAGACAACGACCCTAAGGGGAGCAATAACAACTCAAAGAATACGAACCATTAACTTATGTATAAAGTTTATTTTATTTCCATTCCGCTTTATTTTGGAACGAATGGCTACTTCATATAGATATCATAAAAAAATTAAAAAAAATAATGGCAAAAATAAATAGATGTAACAGCTAGATTAGTAGAACAGATATGATGGAGGATATGTTCCTTATACTGACAGATATTTTCTCGACTCTAGAAGTAATACGATTGAATTTATTACACATTGAAATGTGCCTCACATATCTGAAATTACGGCAAAAGGTAGGAGGATCCTTTCAAAACATATTGACAATATACGAAATTAGTAAAACATAATGAAAATAACATTCACTTTGGAAGTAAGAGCAATGAAAAAGTTTTTGAGTGTTATTCGTCACGAAGATTTAGTCATTATAATTAATTTAAAAATAAAAAAATCAAATTACAAAGTGTTAAAAGGTTCTCCAGAAAATCTAGGAACAAAACACTAGAATCGATTCTGTATTTCAAAGACAAATGCCAAAACTCGAATAAATTCTGCTTCTAATGATAAATAAATGTGATGCATATAATTAGAAAAAGAAAGATATACAATTGAAAAAAATCAAACAAACAATAAATATCACTGTTCAAAAGAAAACAAAACACAATACATTCTGTTTATGATGATTTCGGTTTCGGTCTCGGATTCGGTTTCGGTATCGACGACGAATAGTAAAAATGTCTAATAATAAAATTACCGAACAGAATTGTCAAGAGCCGAAAACCATTAGGCAAATCACCGGAAAATTGTCAACGCAGTCATTTAAAAAAAATGGTGGGTTAAAGCCGTTTAATTGTGTGCAAAACCTCTTCTTTGCGGTAATGTCCCTTCGCTACTCAACAGCACTTGCTATTGAAAGGTCGTATTAAATAAAAAAAAAAGTTCATCCTAGTGTTAAGAAAAAAAACTTGATACACGGTTCGGACTGAGAATTAAATTTTTCCGCAAAGGACAAATATCTAATAAAGGACTTTTCAAGTCTGATTGATAAGGCCGCTACGTAAATAACTTTACAAAATTGAAAGTCTCCATTATTAGAACTAGCTCTAGAGTAACGAATCAACTGTAAAATGTACACTCCATAAGCAGGACAATTTGGAATATCACTGTCCCTGGTAGGGTAATTGAAATCTTCAGTCAATTACCCTAACAGTCGTTCTCCTTTGACGTTAATTGTAGTGCTAGAATAAACATGTCCGTCAAATTCGAGATATTTGGCGAAAAAGATGTAAATCTAGAGGTTCCAGTTGCTTATTTAGATTTTAAATCTGGGGGATATATTGATGGGTCCATTTAGCAAAAGATTCGTTTTAAATTTGAAAAATACCATCAACGTATCTAAAAGTGAGATTGAAGGATCTATACTCAACAACAAAAGAAACACACCACTAACGTGTATTTCTATGTACCTTAAATTTCGACAACAAATATCTCTTCAAATACTTGCTGGAACAACTTGAAATTTTTACACATTGTTTCTCTTATCACAAAGTCAAAATTCTGAAAAAATGAAACTTTTTTGAATTCTGAATTTCATTTTCCAAAAAAAAAAAAACACTTTTTCACCTGAAAATGCAAAAATTGTTGAAAAGGATGAATTTTAAACTTTTTGTGCTCCTACCTGTAAGATTTTGTAAAAATTTACTGTTTTTGTAACTTTTGACAATACAACTTTCAAACAAGAGCAATTCTCTGACTTGCGTTTTCTCACACAGTCAATAAAACCGTTGCTGTGACTTGAAAATTACAAATTTTTGGACAAAAATTGACTTGCTGGACATTTGAAATAAAAAAATACATAAAATGGCTGATGTGGCTAAAATATCTAGGGAACTAGATAATATTAAAAAAGTGGTGCGTTTCTTGTGTTGCTCAGTATATAATCTTTTTTATGAGATTTTACGAGATCCTGAAGAAGTCAGTCTCGTAGTAGTATAAGAACATGTTTTCAAGTAGAGGAGTACAATTGTCCACTGTTCTACCAACAAACATCACCTCCAAATTTGACTTCATTATTTATCTACATTTATAATGCAATATATACAATAAATGTTTAGTTTACGATAATAAGACTATATTGGTGTATGCTTTTGTTCTCTTTCACAGGTTCATCAAAGAAAAATAATTTACTGCTAGAATTAGTTCAAAATACAATTTCGGTGAATCCTATTCCATTAATAGAGAGTAAAATTTTCGAATCAA
>MJUU01040653.1:103984-129371 GCA_002080025.1 Modiolus philippinarum
CCCAAAAAAAAATTACCCCCCAAAAAAAATTTTCCCCCAAAAAAATTTTTAACCCCCGAAAATTTTATTTAATAAAAAAAGTAAAATTGAAAAAAAAAATTTTTTCGAAAAAGGGTATGTGATAAAGGGTAAGCCATGCGATAAAGGGTATGCGATAAAGGGTAAGCCATGCGATAAAGGGTATGCGATAAAGAGTATGACGTCATAGTGTGAATACGGAATGAACGTCATGTACTGTATCCCATATTCAAAACGTCTGTATTTATTACTAAACATATGATAAAAGGGGATATAAACTCTGTAAGTTAAGACAACAACAGTCTGCAGAGACAAGATTATATGTAGGTAAATGACCATCTATAACCTCTAAAGATAAAGTAACATACACAGGTGAAATAAACTCATTTTATTATAAAATAGAAGCATCTCATAAAACATATTCAGCGATGTGGAGTCAGGATATATTAATTATTCCGATATAATGGTGGCTAAGCGTATGTATATGAAATGAAGTGGGACATGATACTGAAATTAAAGTAAAAAGGTAAATATAAATAACTAAATCAGATGACAACTAACAAAGAAGGGATATGAATTAAATGTACATAAGACAAAGTCTCTAAACATACATTTAAAGTTGACCTTAAACTGTTATAATTTTTCTAATAAAAACTTTAGGAAATTTTGCAGAAAATTATGTTCATCATCTTTACCACGTCAGATAAGTGATATCTATATCGGTATTTTGAGTTATTTGGAAAAAAAAATTTTACACTTATGGTCTTTCTTTACTCATTTTATCTTTATGGTCTTTCTTCACTCAATTTACCATTATGGTCTTTCTTTACTTAATACTAGGGTGATCATTTCTTTTAAATATCTACGATCTGTCAATGGCAATTGCTGCTGAGGTGCTACTGGACACTACCACAATGGAAGGGGAGGTTTTGGATAGCAATAAAACCGGTTTAATCCATCATTTCTTTTGAAATGCCTACATACAAATTCAGGACCATGCAGTCGACAATTTTACTGGTGGATTCCACTTGATTTGTCTTTTTGTCTCATGGACTTCGGCTCCTCTTCGGTAATTTTGTTATTAACCCCATTAGTAACTAAGATCATGTTGTTTCGTCTGCAGACTTTAACAGTGCAAAAACCCTGGTATTGATTCAGGCAAAGTTTGAATAGTTTCAGGGGAGAAGATTTTTGTAATGGACTACTAAACGACTATTTAGGGACGTCTGGTTCCATTTGGCAAAGCAGTTTCAAGGGGGGAATATTTCTGAATGGATTTTCCTAAAGGATCCATTTAGGGTCAAATGTGAAACTATGTTCCGCGTTGGCGGTCATCCTTGATTAAATGCAAACCTAAAAATATATTTGGAAGGGGTTCACCTTAGAAATAGTGGCCATGTTTCGTTTTCAATAGGATCCAGTGTTAGACTTACTGTCAACTTGAATTCGGTGCAAAACTGAAAAACAAATTTTGTTGCAAAAGCGATAAAGGGCTATCATGGCCAAATTTGGTTCAAACTGGTTCAGAATTTCGGAAAAGAAGATTACTGAATATGTTTACTATAAGAGTCCAACGTTCAACTATCTTCATCGACGGGGTTCTCGATTCAGGTATGAGTCCCCAAAAACATCTTTTTAGACTATTGTGGCCATGTCTGGTCCAAAATTACCCATTAGTTTTGGAATATATCTTGAATAAGAGCTTACAACGGGCCGACGACGGACGCAAGTTCATAGCGAAATCTTATGCTGGCTTCAACCAGAAGAGCTAAAAACGGAACGATTTCGATCGCATAATTTATATTAAGATATCACAGTTACATGACACCATTTATTTTTCTAGTGAACATGGATTAAATAGCAAAATTCGACATCGCAATTAAACTTAGTTAAAAGACAGAAATACACATGAGGTAATATGATAAAGATGTTCAATTGTAGTGTAGCGTCGGATCTAATAAGTAGCTAGAATTGGTAGCAATTTTAATACACTGTAGTAGTAATGTTATTCTATTGTATTCTATCCTTGCTCTCTTCACTTCTGGGCTGTACGATGACAACAAAACTACACACATGTAAATATGGTTCAAACATTTTCATGATATCCCTTTTTTCATCTCATCTTTTCAATAAAATATACAAAGTACCAATTTAGGTTATACTCATCTTTTCAATAATACACATATATTAATTGGGGGGGAGGGGGGGGCAGGGGGGTTCTGATCCCGGAATCCCGACTTTATTTTTTCTAAATCTCGAAATCCCGAACTACAAAGATACTTAAAGACTGATGAAATCCCGATTCCCGGCGAATTTCCCGAAATCCCGGGCTTAAATCATAAAAATCCCGAAATCCCGGGCTTAAAAACTTCCAATCCCGACATCCCGAAAAAGCTCCTGCCCCCCCCCCNTAATTTGTAGTAAAATGTGAAAACAAAAAATCAGAATAACATGTTGGTGCCATGCTAACATATGTATCAGACAAAGCCTGTCTATTGTTATAAGTAAATTAGGCCGACATTATTGATAACAATGTAAGAAGTTCTCCATCAGGTCAAAATGAATAGGGAATTTTGCTGATCCTCAGAGCGCTGGTTGGTACATAGTATAATAGTCTTCTTTAATCAATTGAAATAACAAAATACCGAAGTTACCCTGAATTTAGTTTCTGCATAAGCGCATTTAGACAACTTATGTCTCCTCAATGCAGATTAAATCAAAACATTTGGAAATCCATAAACCAAAATATGTACAAAATTTGACAGAGAAAAGATTTCCAATAAGATCTTAAATAAAAAAGAAAGCTAAAATCATCTAAGGACAGAGCTATGCAGGAGGGAGATACTCCTTAGGTTTAATAAAATTTTCTAAAATTTAGATATTGCAAGTTTTTCGGACCAGCACCGAAGTACTAGCTACTGGGTTGATAAACAGTCCACCAGCAGTGACATCGGCCCAGTGGTATTAAATGACAAAATACCGAAGCTACTGCGCATTTCGACAACTTATGAATCTTCAATGCGGTTCAAATCAAAGCATTTGGAAAACCATTAACCGAATTATATGAAAAATCTGATAGAGAAGAAATCAAACAAATAAATTGGATAAGATAATTCCCACTTTCGTTTAAAGTTAATATATACAAAATTTCAATATAAAACAGATTCTTTATGACTACATGTAAATATGATTTTTTTTTGTCCAATAAAAATACAAGAGGCTCTCAAGAGCCTGTATCGCTTACCTGGACCATGGCTGACATAGATAAAAGGCATTTTCAATAGGATTCAATGTTAAACTATGTTCCCTGGTGGAGGCCACCTTGGATTGGATGCCAAATGCAAATTTTAAGAGCCACCAGAGGACTTTTGTGATCAAGTTTAGTTCTAATTGGATTAGTGGATTCAGAGACTACATTCTTTTAATGGAACCAAATATCAACTATCTGCATGCTTGCAGCCATTTTGGATGAGATGTGGTCCTCCCGGATACCTTTATTTGAAGGTACCATCAAAGTATCATTGTGTTCCAAGTTGTTTCAGAAAGGATCATCTTTAAATGTGTTTGGATGCGTTAGCCAAGTCGACCCATTTCAGACCATTTTTTACAAGCCCCTTTCAAAAATATTTGGGAAGGGGTTTTGTTTACATATTGCTGAAATTAGCCCATTAAGAGTCCCCTTATTTAAAAACTAGAGGCTCAGAGAATGAGCCTGTATCGCTCACATGACAAAAATTTAATGCTTCCTGGCCATGCATGACCAAAATTAATTTTTTACCAATGGGGTCTAATGTTTAGCTATGTTCTCCATTTCCATCGTGTTTTTTTTGTCTGGTTCTATTGAAATGAGTAATTATTGCGAAGGACTTCTATATATTTAGTTAAATTTACTTGAATAGTTTCAGAGAAGATGATAAAAGGGATGGTTTTCTTATACCGGGTTCCACTGTTAAACTATGTTCTGCACTAGAGGCCATGTTTTTTGTCAGATCGGAAACAAATGAGCTATCTTTGTTAAAGACCTTAATTACATCATTCCTGTAAAGTTTGGTTGAATTTGTTTCAGTGGTTTCAGAGTTGCAGATGAAAATGCGATTTTTCCCATAGGGTCTAATGTTAAAAGTAAGTTCCACGCTGACTACCATGTTTTAAGTTGGATCGGAACGAAATGAGCAACCTTTGTTAAGGACCTTTAGTACATCATTCCTGTAAAGTTTGGTTGAATTTGCTTCAGTGGTTTCAAAGTAGAAGGTGAAAATGGGATTTTCCCATAGGGTCCAATGTTAAACTAATATGTTCCATGCTGGCGGCCATGTTTATTATCGGATGGGAACGAAATGAGCTATCTTTGTTTAAGATCCTTAGTACATCATTCCTGTAAAGTTTGGTCGAATTTGCTTCTGCTGTTTCAGAGTAGAAGATGAAAATATGAATTTTCCCGTAGGGCCCAATGTTAAACCCAAGTTCCGCTCTGGCGGCCATGTTTTTGTCGGATCGGAATGAAATGAGCAATCTTTGAAAAGGACCTTTCATACATCATTCCTGCAAAGTTTGGTTGGATTTGCTTCAGTGGTTTCAGAGGAGAAGATGAAAATGTGAAAAGTTTAACGGACGACGGTCGCCAAGTGATGGCAATAGCTCACACTGACCCTTCGGGTCAGGTAAGCTAAAAATGGCCAGCGGTGCCTTTTGTTATCTAGAAGACAAATGAGTTGGTTAACAGGATACCTTTTTTTCTAAAATATCAGTATTCTGGTCTAGTTCCCATGGTATCTGAGAGCTCCAACATCCACCACAACCAATATAAGACCATAATTTAAACTAGAAAAACCGTGATCAAAACTCACTAATGTATATCACCCCGTCCGAAAAAAATCCAAAAAAAAGAGGAGAAATAAAAGGTGCACAATGGCATTGTGTACTGAACATTCTGTGAAAGTTTCATTGGATTTCACCAAGTAGATTTGGAGGAGTTGTCGCCACAAAGTGTGTACCCCTATGGCGGACGGAATAATGACCGGGCGGACGAACAAACGAATGGTCGGATGAACGGACACACATATCACTATATACCGCCCACTAAAGCGGGGGTGTAATGGTATAATACAGATTTGTACAGGGATTCCCCTTAAAATCCATTAGGTCCAATCTTAAAACTATGTTCCCACTGGCGACCATTTGCGATGAGGTACGAACCTGCCGGACACCTTTTTAGATGGGACAATCTAAGGACCACATTGACTTTAATTGGTTCTTATTGGACTAGTAGTTTCTGAGAAGATCTTTGAATGTCTTTTCCATATGGTTCAATGTTAAAAGTATGGTCCCCGCTGACAGCCATCTTGGATGAGGTACGGACCTGCCGGATATCTTTCATTAAAGTGACCATCATAGGATCAATTTGACTAAGTATGCTTCTTATTTGGACTAGTAGTTTCTGAGAAGAAAATCTTTTAAAGTTTTTTTCAAAGGATCCAATGTTAAAACTATATTCCCGCTTGCAGCCATGTTGAAGGAAATACGGGTTGCAAGATACCCTTTTTAGAAGGGACCATCTAAAGACCATTTTGACTAAATTTGATTCTAATTGGACTAATAGTTTCTGAGAAGAAGATCTTTGAATGTCTTTTCAAAAGAGTCCAACGCTAAAACTATGTTCCCCGCTGGCGTTCATCTTTGATGAGGTACGGACGTGTCGGATACCTGCTGTGGATGGGACCATCTGAGGACCATAGTGGCTAAATTTTATTTAACTGGACTAGTAGTCTTTGAGAAAAAGATTTTGAATGTATTCCCCATAGGGTCCTATGTTAAAACTATGTCCCCGCTGGCGACCATCTTGGATGAGATACGGACCTGCCGGATACCTATTTTGGATGGGTCCATCTAAGGACCACTGTGACTAAGTTTTGTTTTAATTGAACTCGTAGTTTCTGAGGAAATCTTGAATGTATTTTCCATAGGTCCAATATTAAAACTATGTACCCCGCTGGCGGCCATCTTTGATGAGGTGAGGACCTGTTGGATACAATTTTTAAAAGGAACCACTCCAGGACATTCGTGACCAAGTTTGGTTTCAATTGGCCCGCTGGTTTCAGAGGAAAAGATCTTTGAATGAAAAGTTTACGACGAACGGACGGCAACGGACACCGGACGCCAAGTAATGGCAATAGCTCACCCTGGCATAGCCAGATGAGCTAAATATGAAGATTTAAATATTTAAAATTTAAATCAACCATGAATGAAACGACATTATAAGCATTAAGATATTTTTCGACTCTTTATTTTGCGTACTCATCGGAAACACTACAATTGTCATGCAACAAAAACTAGAGAATGTGTCAATAGGATACGGATGCCCCGCCGTCAAATTAATTGCAATATATAACCCTAGTTAAAAAATGTCCCTACATGCAAACATTTTACATAGTCTTTCAAGAATAATTGTTGGTCAAAACTACAAAAAAGGTCCAAGAATCGGGTAGCTCTCCTCCAGGTGATTAATTTCATGAAACATCATATAGTAGTTGTTAAGAAATGAATTTAATACGCGAATTTTACAAAAGTCACTAAACCGTAAAATTTACATTGTAGGTCAAAGACACATACATTTGTAATTGTCAGTACTCATCAAGGCAATTAATTTGATATTATATCATTGAATAAGTATGTTTAGTTGTAGAAAAATGGACTTCAACGCAAAATTTAGCAGAAGTCACTCAAGCGTAAAATATAGGTCAACGCATCATTATGGTAGTTGTTGAGAAATTGACTTAAATGCAAAATTTAACAAAGGTCACTCGGGCGTAAAAAGTAAGTCATGGACCCATAATTATGGTACTACTCAAGGTGCATGTACTGAAGTATTATTTATAGAATATTACGAGAGGTTACAAATATGGACCAAAACGCAAAACATCGGGACGTACGGACGTACCTACGTACAGGACGGACGGACAAGTGTTAATCTATATGCCCCTCCTACACCGTGGCAGGGCATAATAGAAGACAAACAAAACAATACAATGGTCCTGCTTATTACCCTGGTCACAACAACGGACCTCTCTCACAACAATGGTAGTCATGGTACTGTCTTGGTATACTTAATCACAGTTTTGGTGGTAAAAACAGTCGTGTTTTTTCTATTCCAAATTTAAATTCTGCAAATATAATGCGTTTGTTTTCTTTGAGAATTGAAAAATATATTTTCGTATCCTCCTTTTCATCCTGCCATACACAAAAGACGAGTTCGTCATCAACTATACTTTCGTCAAAATAATTGATAGCAATGTGTTCTACATTAAAATAACACATGTCTATATTATAGTATCGGAAGAACCCGGATTTGGCTGCTTTTGTGGCACAATCCATGCACAATTTAATGTAAGTGGCTTGGTTAGAGTGAAAATTTTTGTCCAAGTCACTATACCTCACAATGACACTCCATTTAAAACATTTTTCTGGTGTCTTTGGTAAGACTGACTTGTTCAACTCTGTAATTTTACCGGATACTGGCAAATGAGAAAATTTTGTTTGGAACCAGTCAGGAAACGGAAGTGATCGTCTCGACTGCGAATTTATCTGTACAAATTTCATTAAATTTCTCCCGAGTTTTGTACCTGTATCACCATCATAAAGATTTGCATCAAAGATGACTGAAGATTTACCTACTTCCAGTAATTCAAGAATAAATCGCAGTCGGATGCGCGTTTTGTAGGTATATCTATACAAAATAGGACTATAATCAAGCGTCTGTTTGAGGACGACATGCCCGACATTTTTCTGACGTAGATCATCCATCATCATGAATCCATTTAACATGGCAACCGATCTATTAGCTTGAAATAGAAGCGCAATTCCCCAAACACTCCAATGTCCTAAAATAAAGAAAACGATAATTACATATTCTGGCTGAATTTAATGGTTTCATCGCTAATATGAGTTTTCTTTGATCTCGTACCTATTGACAATAGACGGCTACACCGAGTGCAGCATGATACGACCGCAGCATGTCGACCACTGAAATTTGAACAAGTGTTAACTAAAATTAATATGGACACAGTAATTTGCTGGACACAATAAGGATCTTGACACAGAAATTAACTGAACATAAACTAGAGAAAATCAAAATTACCCCTTTAAATCCCTTATTAATAGGATATCGTACGAGCTATAAGTAAAATCTGTTTCACATATTTTGAAATATTACAATTTGGCACCTTTGACCCTTTATAGCTCGGAAACGGTAAGAGCTACGCAAAATCTATTGCCATAGTAGTGAAAGCTTACACAATGAGAATAATCCAAAGAAAAAAATCTGATGAAAAATGGAAGATTTCACATATTTCTAATAATTGCAATTTTGTCCTCTTTGAACCCCTTATACCTCGGAAACGTTAAGAGCTATGCCTAATCTGTTGAAATACTGCTGAAAGCTTACAATGAGTGGAATCCAAAGAAAAAAAATTCCATCAAAATCTGATGAAAAATAAATATTTCACATATTTCTGATAATTGCAATTTTGGCCCCTTTGACCCCTTATAGCTCAGAAATGGTAAGAGCTACCACAAATCTGTTGACATACTACTGAAAGCTTACAATGAGAGGAATCCAAAGAAAAAAATCCCATCAAAATCTGATGAAAAATAAAAATTTTAGGTTATCCGCATGTTTGCGATTTTGGCCCTGTTGGGCCCTCATAGCTTAGAAAGGAAACAAGTTATCAAAAATTTGATGGTGCAGCACTAGTTAATTTTTCATAAGGAAACTATTGCAAAAATTGCATCAAAATCGGACTTAAAATAAAAAAAATAAAATTTTTGAAATTCGTCCCTTTTGGGCCCCATTTATCTCATAAACGGTACATGCCACATGAAATCCATTGCATACTACAGACTGGAAATCTTTTAAGGAGTACACTGAAAGAAACCCCAACAAAATCCGATAAATAATAAACATTCTACAGTAAAATATGTGAAAACACCAAATTTTGCCCTTTTTGGCCCCTTTTTTAGAAACGGGAGGGGCCGCAAAAGCCAAAACCATTCCTAGCCTTCCTTTGGAGCCAAGGAACATTGTGTTAAAATTTCAAAAGGTTTGATCAACTGGAACTTGAGTTATTGACCAAAAACTAAAGTGTCTACAGACGACAACGACGCCGACAACGACGACGACGACAGCACCATACCATTATACGACCACAAATTTTTTTGCGGTCGTATAAAAAGTATGTTACAATGTAGGCCGCGCCTACTTTGTCAATCAGTGCATCTATGTAAACAAAGAAATACATTTATCCTGCAATGGTAGCTTTTACTATACATATAAATCCCTTCGTAAATTACCTTGTTGTATCTTGTATAAAGAATATCACTGCCATCTTAGGTATTATTGGACACACAGAAATCCCCAAACTATTTATTTTTAGATTATATTTTCTTTTACGTATCACAGGATAAAAACAATATATATTAGTGACTTTAGATCTCAGATTTACATTTTGTATATGTACTCGGCACGAAACAGATTGCGATGCTCGCCATAGGCTCGCTTGTCCATCTATTTTTAAACCTTGTACATAAAGTTGATAAAGACACTAACTACATGTATATAAAGTATATGTATATAAATGCCTTTAAGGTCGTACAAATTCATTTCAATGGCCACTTTCCCGATCTCTTGAAAACTGATTTTCATTTTTCAAAAACTGTTAATGACCGATAAAAAGAATAATAGACGTTTTGTTTATCATACTTCAAATAATAGACTATATTAAGGTGGACTCGCCCATTATTGTCACCAATATTTTTCGTATCAGATACAAAACTTCCAATTTTTCTACGTGTACTTATTAAAGCTGAATTGGTGATTATATTATTCAGATCTGGGAAGCATATAGGGAGAACATTTACTGATTGAACAATGATATGGTTATTTTGTGTTTTAAAAAGTCAAACTAGATGTGTATTGTGCCTGTAGACCCGATCCAGCAACAAAGAAGAAAAAGTAGACAAATACTGATGCATGCCACTCTGAATTTTAAAATCTTAAATTGTGGTATCAACTGAAAGGAAAAGCCATATCATTTATACAAAAGATAACCTTTTGGATTTTTTTTTAATATAGGTCACATTTTAAGGATTCTATGACAGGTTAGAGCGGTCTGGGATCTTTGACCACAACAGGTCAGAGCAATCAGGGCTCCACAACCAGAACAGGTCGAAACAGTCATGAATCTATGACCAGAACAGGCCAGAGCAGTCAGGACTCTAGAACAGTTCTAAAGTTAACGTAGAGTAGTTTTTATGACTGCTCTATAACTGGGTCTAAGTAAACTTGAAAACGGCCCTAAGATAACTTAGAAGAGCTTTTATGACTGGTGCAAGTTAACTTGTCGAGAGGTTATGTCTGCACCCTACTGTAAGGCCATTTTGTCAATTAAAAATATATCACTTGAAATGTCTTATGGCAAGGAATATGGAGGGCATATATTTAAAAAGTCAAAAGAAATACTCAATGCATTGTGATCAAACGTTGCTGAACATTTTGAAAAGACATATACTGTTATCTAAATTGGATTTCAAATGATTTACAAAATGCTGAGTTTAGAAGACAAATAAAGACACTTGCCTTGGACAAATCATTGAAAATCCGTCTTCATCAATTTTGATTGATTTTATTGGGTCAGGCTCATCCATTTGATTTTACTGTAGAGAAGCAGCCAAGGAAATATAACTAAAGCCAAATCTGTCAGGTGTTTGAGGGGAAGGACAAACACATTGTAGGTGTTTGCTGTTATCCTGTTTTTGTAACTTGGCATGGAAAAATGGTGTACAGTAAATTTAAATGTACGATAACGATTAACAAAACAAGTATCACAATTTTTATGATAAACAGCAAACAGTGTTTTTTTTTTATTTCCCTTAAAGTAAAAAAAAAATAAAAGAACAGTAAACACCAAATGGTTTATAATTAAAACAGTTAACAACTGAAGTATTTTACAACCAGCTGAAAATACCCAAAACCCATCAACAGGAAAGGTCTTGACCCCCTCTAGTAACGAAAGGTCTGCTTTGGAAATCGACATTAAACATGAATTCAAACTGAATCATGTGCCTAGTAGCAAACATTGTGTAAGTTTACAGGTAATAAAATTTTAAGATATGAACGACACAGAGATAATTAGATACTGCACCAAGACTGTACAACAAACAGTATTATGAAAGGCGACAGAGTACAGAGAAACAAAGCCGCCATTTTTGACTACATGAATATTTCATTGTTGATTGTAATTACAGAGGATAACCTACAAAGTCTCTGATAAACTGGCTGATTTGTCCTCCAAGATGGCACTATCAACTAACAGAGGGCAAAACATATAAAAGACCTTTGTTTACAATTACATAACGAACTACTGATGTAATAACTTAGGTGTATTACAAGTATAATAGTATGGCGGAGACAAGTGCGCGTCAGATGCATGTCGTATCATTACAAATTATAATCAATAAAAAGAAATTAATTAGAGTCATTTAACGTGCATTTATATCCCAAACTTTATATTTAGAGCCCATGATGAATAATGGGAGCATGATTCAAAAGTCATGCCTTTGATAAAAGTACTTCTGACATTGACAAAGTGAGGGGGTCGTAGAGTTAATGTACATATGAACGTACATCTGACAAACTACATGTATTAAGGGGAAACACAGACGGTGACTTGCACTTCCAAGTTCCAAATATAACTCTGATATACATTCTGGACATGATGGTTCTTACAGAGTTAATGTCACTAAACTTAGTTTAACATATCAATTTACCGTTATTGCATGAGACTAGGCCAAGAACCAACGGGTAAAATTATCAGTTGACAGTGCTTATGGGTTCAGAAAGGTAATAGATTACGAATTATAACATGAGACGCATATTTTCGTAATTATAATACACATAACCTTACATCCGTTTTAATTTTATTAAGTCTCCCAAACATTTGGGAGACTTATTGTTTTTACTCAGGTGTTTTTCTTTCTCTCTACTTTTCCGGAAGTTTTCTCGGAGAATATTGGACCTATCTTTATGAAACTTCACAGGATGATGGATACCCATCCCGCGGGGTGCACTTGGGTCTTGAAATTTGGGAGACTTTTGTGTTTGTTTCCAAACACAGGAACCCTAGTTTTCTTTCTTTTTTTTTAGGGCAGAAAAGAGATCAATTTATAGGATATTTTAATTCAAAAGTGATTTTTGGTAGAAATGAATAATAAAAATGAGAAAATTAACCCGGAAAATTACTAAAGTCACTAAATTACAGGCAAAAACTATGCATATTAGTAAAGAATCAGATTAGATAACTCTCCGAACAAAAATCTGAGACCTTTTGTTTGAACTGACATTTTTTGTGAAATGATATAATTAAATGTTTGATATAAGCAAAATATTTAATTTGAGAACGTAATAAGCAATGAAGGGATATGGAGTAAATGCACATGAGACAAAGTCTCTACAAATACATGGTAAAAAGCAATGGAACAACGCTTTTATTGTTGTTCTTCATCTTGAAGTCACCATTCTTTCTGCACAATGTTTGTTTATTTAATATTCGGATGTAAAAAATGCCAGATTTTTAAACATTTCATATAATGGTAATCTTCTATAAAATTCCATTTTCAGTATTTTAACTTGGGAACCCACTAAAACCTATCTAGCATATGATAGATTTATAATTCAGATATCTGCAGTGCAAGTTTCATTACAATCGGACCTGTGGAATTTATTGAATTTACTGTTAAAAAAAATGAAAATTTTCGTAGTTTTTGCGGTAGTCTTTCGATTTTGACCCGATTGATGTTCCTTTGGCCACAAATTCTTAGGTTTTCCCACTTTAATTGTGCTGCCGTCTAGCGTTAATTGATATACCTAAACACAAAAAGCTAAGTAAGCTGTTAAACAACTCATAGTTGTACTGTATTATAAAAACTGATTTACTGGGTATGATAAAATAGTTTTGAATGTACTGGTGACCAGAAAAAAAAATATTGTCGTGGATGAAAAATCCTCGCCACGTGCGTTTTCAATAATCGATAATTAAATGGTTGGTGTCAAAGCTCATTGTTGAAGGCCTCATGGTGACTTCAAGATGAAGAACAACAATAAAAGCGTTGTTCCTTTGCTTGTTTTTTACCATGTATTTGTAGAGACTTTGTCTCATGTGCATTTACCCCATATCCTTTTATTCACCATCTACAATAACAAAGTGACAACACGGTTACCACAAGAACAAACGCAGATGAAATTGTTTCACAATAATAATATTCCTACAAAATAACAAAACTGTGTTGGTTTATAATTGTTCAAAAAGGATAATTGATGGCCTAAGAATCATAACTCTAGTGCAAAAACTGTTTATAAATAGGAACATATTGTGAGGCATATCCATGCATCAAACTTATAGCAAACCTAGTCAACAAATTTTTATAGTCCATTGGTGATTTTTTACTTGTTTTCTTTGTAAATATTTCAGTTATGAAAATTAATAATATGTTACTTCTGCTTTTGGACTTAAAATATTTCAACGCTAAGAAGTCCGACGTTGTATGGCGCACTTCAAGAAACATCTCTGGCACCATACCTGCAAAAATCCTTTAGGAAAAGGCTTCTTTGCTCTTTGAGCTTCAAAAAAATATTAATTTCAAAAATTGTCTTTAATCCAGTCTTACAAAACAAATAGAGGTGGATCTTTTACTGACAATAAAATAAAAACAACCCTTTTACGGACCTTCACTACATTATTTTTGAACAATTTGGTTGTGTTTCAGATGAGATGTTAAACATCTTTTCTTAAGGTTCAATGTTATAAACCTTGTCTAGTGCTGGAGTCACTATTTTTCACAGAAGAACTGAGAAAATGGTGGATCAAAATACTAGTACCAAAACTCAGTTATGATCATATTTAGTATATTGCGTAATGTTTTTCATATTGGCATTGTTATAGATCCGAGGAAAGCCATATTGGCCTCATCTTCGCTAGCCAAGGGTTACGGTCCGACTTACCGAGGATCTATAACTATGCCAATACGAAAAACATTACACAATGATATCTTTATTAATTAACTTTATTTCAATGAATGTTACCAATTGCTTGCCAGTATTTCTTTACTTTTGATATGGAAAGACCTCGCGTCCTGTCAAAGTACGGAAGCAGACGACAATTTATGCACTGCTTGCTCCTTTTTATGTTTTAATAAAGAGACATTGTAAATCAAGGGAAGTTATGCAAAACCCCATATTGGACTAGGCCAATATGAAAAAATACATATTGGCCTAGTTAAGGTCACATTTGCATACTTTGTCATTCGTATTGAATTGGCAGTTTTGAACATAAATTATTAAGTCAAATACACTTAACTTAATAAAGCACGGCAGTATGATTCCTTCCGTATTTGATGATAATATGTATGTGTTTGTTTCCTTCCGTATTTGATGATTACGTGTGC
Source organism: Modiolus philippinarum (assembly GCA_002080025.1). Taxonomy (NCBI): domain Eukaryota; kingdom Metazoa; phylum Mollusca; class Bivalvia; order Mytilida; family Modiolidae; genus Modiolus; species Modiolus philippinarum. Next base: position 118,496 of record MJUU01040653.1, read on the forward strand.
GTCAAGCTCAAAATACTAATCAAATGCTCCTCTGGAACGTGCAATACATAGCCTCTGAATACGAAATGTTCCCCGACCTTCCTGCGGTTGGAACCGTTGACGAGATAATGGTGCCTTAAAACCACTGCTTCGTTTAGATGGTACTCGTTAGCCTTTGAGGGAAGTACATTTTGTTTGTAGCTCGTCTATGAAAAGCAAAACTCTTGATTCTAAACCAATTATGTTAGCAACAAATCCAGTTATGGGCAAAAAATTGGGAGACCAAGACCCAGATGGATATTGTAGAAATATACGACAACAGCAAATGCATATGATAGTAATTTTACGCCACCGACCAGTAATAATAAGAGACCACATCCAAAGGTCTAGGAAACTTTGCATAGGCTAATCACCTGTTTAGATGTAAAAAACACCAGACAATTTTGGTGTCAGTGGCCTATGTACCTCGTCGGTACTTAAGGCGTAAGCGTGTTTCAGTTTTGTACAGAAGCGATATAACAGAAAAAAACGTCAATAATTCGAGAATTGAACTATTTACTGAATCACATCTGCATACAAAACATTATAACATAATAATCGCATGCACATGGACCAGGGTGCTTTACGATATGTAACCAACTGTAACACTTTTGTGCCCCTCCCCCCATTGGTACTATCTTGTTGAAACAATGTTCAACTTGGCGTTGACAGAATATTCATCCTTCCAACATTCGGAATTTTATTGCAATTAATTTGTGAATGAAACAGTGGGAGTCCCGGAATATTTGTGAATGTAACCGGAATTCGTCCTCTTAACAACAAAATTCGACCGAAGTTGGAAAATGCAATTACAATGTAGCATCTGTGTCGTCGTTTTGTAAATACGTCATATTGATGTACATGTAGGTAGAAATAGGTAACAAATAACTATATACCGAAGTTACTGTGAATTTAAATTCTGCATATGCGCATTTCGACAACTAATGTCTCTTCAGTGCAGATAAAATCTAAACGTTTGGAAATCCACAAATTCAAAAATGTTTAAAAACTGATAGAGAACAAACAACCAATATGACCTAAATGTAAAGCCAAAATCAGCTAAGGACAGAGCTATGCACGAGGGAGATTATCCTTAGTTTTGAACAAAATTTACATAAAATTTAGATATTGTAAGGTTCCAAATAGAATCGGCATTCGGGTCAGCACCGAAGTACTGACTACTGGGCTGGTGAATACCCTCGGGGACTAACAGTCCACCAGCAGTGGCATCGATCCAGCAATAACTAGGTTGGTCGCAAGAGATTATTTCCTCTAGCCCATCTATTTGGTACACCCGCCTTGATCGTAGGAATTATGCAAGACTTGCCCAGTAACGTTGAGGCATCGTCAAGAGAAGAAAGCACAGTAGTCCCCGTACAAAAATCAAAGGAATACAGAGGCAACAAAGGGACAACTAACAACAGACAAAGCAAAGAAATAGAAATGAAAAAGGCCATATAAATACAGCTTAAGCAATAGGAACTCCACAGAATCAGGGTGTGTCATCACGTGCTCAAGGGGAGTAAGCATGATTTAGTGCACGTGCTCCTACAGTCTTGATGCACAAGATTTAAGTTTTGAATATATATGAAATTCCTCATGCACATAGGATTGAATGTTGTTTAATTTCGATTAAATGTAATATGTACTAAGAGTGCGGTTGAGGCCCACCATCAAACCAGGGATTTGTACAATGTATCTAAATATATTTCCATTCATGAAGCATGCACTTATTACAAACCTGTGCGGTCGGCATCAGCATAAGGTACTCCATGGAACGTAATGTCTGACCTCTCTGCTGTCACCTCGTTAACAGTGTAGTGCGTCATCTTAAAGTCTGAAAATAAATATACAAATGTAGTGTACATCGAAAGTTCTCCCAATTCGATGTTTCAATTGTGACATCCAATGCTTATTTAAAATTCGGAGATAATTGTATTGTATTTGAAGATTTGGAGGCATCAGTTGGGGATTTGATGGTCGCAAATTGAGTTTACTTTTCACGCGTTAGCAGCCAGTAACCGCATCTTTGCGACCATCAAATCCTCAATTATAAAAAATATGGCGCCGCGAATCGGATTTTCCGACTGTCATTCAGAGCGAAAGGATATTTGTAATTTATAGAGGATTACTAGATTTGGAAATATGGTAGCATCACATTTACATTTGAGCTGTTCCTGCTGAATGTATTTAGAACAGACGGTAAGTTGGTTAGTTACTTTTCAAAAGCGTGATAGTCCATCACTTGTGTATTCGGTAACGGAGACAGCGACACGATTCGTGGGAAGTAGAATTTTCAGAGGCACCGCCAAATCAAATGGATCATTGTACGGATATTTACAGATTTTCATCAATTTCAAGGACAATGTCAATGATTTACTGGAGTGTCAAGGCTAAACTTCTGGTAAATATTCATGGATTAATTTCGAAATGAATATATTTAACTCGGGACATTTGTCGGATGCCAAACAGCCGATTTGCATCTTGGAAAGGATTGAGAATGTTAACGAAATTTTCTGGTGAGCTTTTTGATGGCAATGGCTTTTGTATTGGAGATAGCATTCGAATTGTTTGTAGCATGGGTTCTGCCGTCTGCACAATGCTCAACAAATCCTGCTTCTTAAATATCTCTGTCTCATTTATGGAATAAGACTTTGTCACTTTGTTCGTCGTTGTGTGCGATTTTGTTGTTCTTTTTCAACATGTGTCACCAAGGGCCCATCGTTTACAATCAAACACAAAAAGTTGAAGCGATGTGTATTGCCTCCATTTTATTTCATAAACAAGCGCGCAGGAATCGTGTCAATTTCAGGAATGTTAACCATGATATCTTTACCTTGAAAATTACAGTATTAACCAATCAGAAAACAGGATTAATGACAAACTACATTAGAATGAGGAATATGATATTTAAGTATATATTATACTAGACATATTTGGATATTCTTTTTATTTTTATTTCTTTATGACTATATTTTTGTTGTTCATGTTATTTGTTGTTGCTTATGAATGTACATGTTCGTGAATTACGAATTACGTCTAATAGGTCTTTTCGAAAAATATTTGGTCCAATTTTCGGTTTCGGCATTTAAATACAATGAAACAGTTCCGGTTATCAACCACACAAGCAGCAAGTGTTGTTCATCATGAACACATTTCATAACACTATTTAGATTACTTCATTGTAGGTCATTGTTTATTGCAACACTGAACTAATTTTGTTAGAAATAAAATGTATTCAGGGTTCAAGTTAGCCAACCGTACAAGTGATAACGGAAGCAAAGAGTGTTTGTACCTCAAGTTGATGGTAGAGTTCGAATCCAGGAAAATATAACAACACTTTATAAAAAGGGCTGTATCACTGTGCTATTTCCAATATAATGGGCTTCTTGGACATATCATCAATGGCTGCAATGTCCTTCAAAATTGTATTTTTTTTTTGTAGTGACGCCATGAGTATTCAATTTCTACTGTATATCATTTGCATTTCTGATGTTTGTGTATGAAGAAGATATGTTTGGTTCGATATGATTTCCTTTAAACAATTAATTTTCAGAAAAATGGAAAAAAAAACCACAATGTCTCTTTTCTGAATTAAAAAACAGTACATAGCTCTTAAAATTCAAGAAAATATCTAATCATAATTAATACGACTATATACATGTACATTTTAGCTCCCTCCCTATCCCAATGCACTTTTTAAAGGGGACGACCATTTGATTTTCGGGGGAGGGGGCTTGGGCAAAGTTGGCATGGCAAAAAATTATTTATTTACATCAAAGTCTCGAATAAATAAAGGACTAATCAAATTGTTTATGTGCTTTTGAAACAAACAAAAAAATGTTCTTCAGAAAAAAAATCATTTTTCATTACATGTTGGGTTATACTATTTATTTTCACTGGTACCGAGATTAAAATATTTATTTACAAATTCGCCAAATCGCCACCCCTCCCCCTTTTCCCCTGACAATAAAATGGTCGTTCTCCAAAAAAGATTGATTTGTACATCTGTATACATCCTCGGTACAGTAGAGGGCACTCTCGTGAGGTGTCCCCCTAACATACCTCATCTGAAATCATGTGAATATGTAATTTGATCAGCTAAAGGCTTGCGTTTATTCTGCAAGTAAACAAAATCTACAGTATAAATAATAAACGGGTAAAAAATTTAACATTTCATAAGTACACGGGCTATTTATATGAATATACAGTACAACATAACGTAAAATATATATACATTGCATACAAATAAACAAAGTGAGCTAGATTTTAGTTGATTGTATATTCAGAGACAAAATACCGTCCTACCTTGATCATCGACAGTAGATTTCAAAATAAGAATGTCCTATTTATTGACCTAATTCACAATCTTGCGGAGTGCTATGTGTATCGGTTCAATATGTAGGATGTTCTGATGACTCAAAATATCAGTTTTCTTCAGTAAAAGATTATACACAAATACAATAAATCCACTCGTAAAAGAAGCTTTTTTATTAACCAAAAACTTAGAATTCTTTGTTTACTTAATGTTAAAGATATATATCTGAAGTTGATGTAGACTTTATACATGTACATAAACTTCAAAATTGTACTGACTTAAAACAAATAAATTCTGTTAAAGGAAATATATTAAATCAAAAAGAAAATATTTTTATGATTCTATGATAAAATTCCAAAATATTAATGATCTTTTAAGTAAATTGAATCTAAATAAATCTCTAAAAATAGATTTTCTTCTAAGAATATATTTTAATAAATATAAATAACTTTGAATTCAGAAAACTCATAACTAAACTCAGAATAAGTGATCATACTTTACTCATAAAAAAGGGGAGACATTTGAGAATACCCAGAAATGTAAGGCTGTGTAATAGAAGCGATGAACAACACAATTGTCGCAGAATGTCACATTTCCAGTTTCAATGTTCCCAAAATATAAATTTTATGCAACTATCAGATGAAGACAAATTTAAATTTATTTCAAATCCATCAACACCCCCGTGGGGGGCACTGCCTATATAAGTGGTACTGGGTATGTTCCGACAAACGGGGTTGCATTTTAGCTGAATTGTCTAGAAAGGGATATAATTTTTTAACCTTGTCTTGAAAGGGGTCATATTTTCTTGTCTATTATGGGGTAAAGATGAATATCTGGTTGCATAAATATATCATAAAAGCATTTTTCAGCAAGAATCAGTTGCTAATAACTGCATTCTAACAAATTATTTGACTATTTAATTGGTATATTGACTTGACATGAAGAAAAATCCTACTTTGTATGTAAGAAGGGTTCTATACTTGTACACATTTGTCTAGAATGGGGTACGTATAGGAATCCGTCAAAATTTGTCTAGAAAGGGGTCAGGGTTTTGAACCACTGGAAGAACACCCCCGTCAATTTTGAGACCAGGTGCCCCCCCCCCCCCCCNNNNAAAACGGCAACAGAGAAAAACAAAGACAAAACAAGGACGTGAGACAGCCACAATGCACGGAAATAAAAAGGACGATATTAAGAACTAAGGCACTCATAGTGTGAACTCCAATGAAAACCGGGAGTGACATCAGGTGCTCCGGAAGGGTAAGCATGTCCTGCCCCGCTAGGGATACCCGTCACACTATCAGTGAGGTAAATATTGTTTTGAATGATCTGTTTGGCAGCAGATTGGTTAACGTCATTTTCTAACCCTTAGACAAAACCAATCATGATCCATGGTACATGTTACTTCTCTAACCCCAAACAGTACCATGGTAAATTTTTGAAAAGCTTTTGTAAATTATTATAGTAATCAAACACTCACAAGGTCAAATCTGTAGCACAAACATCCCTAACGAAGACAAAACTAAAGTTGTACAGGTAATATACAAGACAACAAGAAAAACTAAGGTATTGACAGAGTGAAACCGAGAGTGGAATCAGGTGCTCCGGATGGGTAAGCATGTCCTGCTCCACTAGTGGCACCCGTCACACCATTAGTGAGTCAATTCAGGGTCGAGTCAAAACCGGGATATGTCAAATCCCTGAAGACGTGAAATCTAGCTGAAAATGTCCGTTTGGGACAAAGACACGTCATATCTGTCAATGATGTCATGGTGACGGCCATAGAATTTCTGAAGGGATGAAAGTAACAAAGGCTGAACAAATCCCTGACTAAGCAGCTTTCGGGACTGTTTTTGCCGAGTGTTTAGAACTGAGGACAGGGGACTCGTAATGTTTATTTACTTGTACCTATCCATATGATTATTGTTTTTCTCTGTCATTTAATGTTTGTTTTGTCTATCACGAACTATATATAGTTAAAGGATGATAAAAATTTGAATTTAAATTTGAATTTAAATCAAAACGAGTTTCATCGATCTAGTCATTCAAAAGTAGTCCTTGATATGATTAATATGTGGCGCTACTGATGTAATTTTTAGATTCATTTCTAACACAAACAGTTCCCTTGAAGTAGAATCAGTGGCGGATTTAAGGGGGGGGGGGGGGGGTTGGCCCGTCCCCACCTTAGATTGGAAAATATTTAAAATTCCTACGGGTTTTTTAAAGCATTGGGTTCCGGGTCCCCCTTTTGAAAAAAATTATGGGTCGGGCCTTCACTTAGCAGAAAGTCTGGATCCGCCACTTAATTTATATCTTCAGAATCAAACGCAGTCTGAAATCCAGTGGTATTTAAACAATAGAAAATGAACTCTCGTTTAGAAAAGATAAAAATGTCGATTGCAACGCGTAACTCGTTGTCAGGGTCTGATAAAAGTTACGTATAACATGAAAATTTATAATGTGTTATGTTCATGTGACGTATCTTGATATTGACAAATGATATTTTTAAATTTTTTTTATATTTCTCGCATATTTATAATGAAAAATGAGATTTCCCGGAAAAAACATGGTTCCAAAGAGTTCTGGATCTAGGCATTTCTTTATAACGAAAATTCCCAGGAAAAAATATACTTTAAAATTAAATATTTATCTATTCATTTGCAAAATTTGGACAGGGTACACGCATTGGTTTTGACGGAATAAAGTATACAAAACGACCGTTTATACCTCGCAACCATCAAGGTTAAATAAACAATATCGATTTTTACTCACTAAGCACGTGGGGTCTTTGAATGGGTTTTAACTGATGACACGCCTTTTTCCTTAATAGACCATTTGCCAGTTCTGCAATCAACAGAATGAATTTAGCAAAACCCAAAAGGGAGGTCACTTTTTGAAAAATCTCAAGGGGACAGAATGGTTCCCTGTTTGTGATAACCAACCAAAAAATAAAACATTTTTAATAAAAAAATTATGAAAGTTTAACCTTTAGCAGATGTTTAGTCAGCAACACAATTCAAAACCTAATCCCAAAAAGCGCTTCCCATGCTTTCAAGTGCTACTTGTTTCAAGTAATAAAAATAAACAACTGCACTAACTTGAAATGTCTTCTCAGTGACTAAGAAAGTATTAAAAACGAAAATATGCTAACTTACTGCAGAATCTCATGAATATTGTGTAGGGAATTACTTTGTCCAAACTGGCTAAGCACGAAGACCGTACTTTAAAACAAATGTGCATGCTTAATGTTTGTTTGTCCGGTGTAGGAGTAACTTCCCTTCGAAGGTTTGACCAAAAAACACAAAATTTGACTAGAACTGACAAGAACTTTAGTAACTGGCAAATCATCTATTGAACCAATGAAATCTTGTGTTGATGATTACCCTTTGAAATCCTGGATATAAAAGGAAAATGGTGCTGTTTCGAAACGATATAATTTTGCCTAGTTACACAGGATTAGATTTGGATCTTAGAGTTTCTTATGCAAGAATCGTTACTAAATTGACCTATAAATAAAGTATGTTAAAAAATCTACCTGTACATATAATCTTGTCTGGGTACATGCATTTTAACGTCCTATAGCAATTGATTTTGACCAATGTGTCCATTCAATATTTTCATCACGACAGTAAATTATGTAAAGAATTCGCATATTACCTCTTCTTGTGGGCAAGTTTAATAACTTTTTAACTACAAAGTAAAGATCTGGGAATTGAATGACGTTTTCACTAAATATTGTATTAGTTTATTTCTTTTGAAATCTTGACATTTTGTTGATTGTTTATTTTCGTCGCCATGCTGTTAATTTGTTCCGAAAAAGTTATGAGACACAGAAGAGTTTTTCTAGAAGGGAGATCATTTTATACCGCTTGATTTCCCGCATAAACGCCAATCAAAATACTACCGACATTGAGTGAAAATAAAAAATCAAATATTTCTAAAATATTTTTTTCACCTTTCTAACTCACCTGCCCGAAGGCCAAATGAGCTTTTACCATCACTTGGGGGTCCGTAGTGCGTCACCGTCAATCCGTTAACTTTTTCAAAGATCTTCTTCTCTGAAACTTAACGGCCAAATTGTTTGAAACTTAATTACAATGATCATTGATGAGTCCTCTTCAAAGTTTCCATATTTTGTATCAGTCGGGTGGCATGCATGGCGGCAGTTACTATAGAACATGTGGGCAAATTGCTGTTTATGCAAATCGTTACAGAAATTTCCGACATGCAGTTAAAATGATCGGCAAGATGAGATCCACCTACCCTGCAATTTTGGAGAATATGTCCGATAACCCCTTTTTGGAGTTAATGCCCTTTCCCCGAAATTTTTTTTTTAATTTAAATATTTTTTATCAAAAAAAGATATAAAAGATGGAGGTCAACTTAAAATTGAAAAAAAAATATTGCAACATGTTTCCAGGGAATTGGACCTCACATCATTTTAACGGAACAATAAAATTAGTATTTAAAGAGAGTCGCAGTTCAGTTTGAAAAGAGGAACAATTAAGCTTCTGCTGTTTCTAGTTGGGTTACATAAAAAGAACAAGGTGTTTTTATTTTTTTTATCCTTCTTTTGTCGATATCCATGCTAGAGTCCTTACTAAGTTTTAATTTTAGTAGTGCGTCTTTGCACCATTATGTTGACTGAATTTGCACTTATAGTTTTTTTTCCAGCAACTATTTTTTTTGAGTACCTATATGTAAGTGTTATATCATATTTGGAACTACCTAAAAGTTTTCATTATAATTTTTTTGGTACTTATTGAGAATAAGCTGGACTAGTAATGATACGCCAAATACTTGTACCATATAAAAGTATAAGTACTTAGTGCATACATGTATTTGTATAGCATATTATCATGTCATCCCAATCTAATATAAATTAGATCTATCAATTGTTCCCTTCAGTCACGGCATGAACAATTGGTAGATCTGATTTTAATTAGATTGTATGTCACCCCAGACAACGTCGGTGTGACATGTTGTTATTCTACGTTTCTTCTGATTATTATTCTTCTTATTATTATTATTCTTCCAATAATTTTTGTTCGAAGGATTATTTTGAAATGGCTTGATGTAATGAAATGAAACCTGGTATGAAGTTAGATCAACATAAGGAGAAGATTGTTTTTCGACAAACGATTTTAAAATGACCGCCATTTCCAAGATGGCCGCCAAAAATACGTCAAAATTTCAACTTTGTCAGAATTCAACGAAAATTTGATTTCTAGGTAGATTTTGAGGTTGCGAACAAGATGGGGTCATCAATTCTGTTGTCTCGGCTTTTGCTTGCAATTGCAAATCTAGTTCTTCTTCCGCTTCTTCCGATAATTTTGTCCGCGCGATAATTCTGAAATATGCTGGATGAACTAATTTCAAACTTTGCATGAAGTTTGACCACCATCTGAAGTTATATGCTGTATGTTTAAAATTTTCAAATGGCAGCCATTTTCAAGATAACCGCCAATTAACGTTGAAAAATTGGGGATTCTATATCTCAGGAACTGCTAGGAGTATTAGTTTATATCTTGTATAAGTGTTCAGTAAGATTACAGGAAGGAATCTATGCGGAAAAACATTCAAAACGTTACCAAATTTGCAGCCTGAATACGTAAAAAGTTCGGATTTGTCCTATTTCAACGAAAATTGCTTTCTAAGTAGATTTTGACTCTGCGAATATGGTGGAATCATCGAATTGGTTGTCTAGGGTGATATCGGCTATTGCTTGCAAATCTAGTTGTAACTTAATTATTTTTTGTATATTTTTACCCTTTTTTAACTCACCTGACCTTTTGCCATCACTTGGCGTCCGTCGTCCGTCAGTTAATTTTTCACATAATTATCTTCTCCTCTGAAACCACTGAAGAAAATTCAACCAAACTTTACAGGAATGATGTACTAAAGGTCCTTTACAAGGATTGCTCATTTCATTCCGATCCAATAAAAAACATGGCCGCCAGCGCGGAACTAAGGTTTAACATTGGACCCTATGGGAAAATTCACATTTTCCTTCTTCTGCTCTGAAACCACTGAAGCAAATGCAACCAAACTTTACAGGAATGATGTACTAAAGGTCCTCAACAAAGATTGCTCATTTCGTTCCGATCCGATAAAAAACATGGCCGCCACCGCAGAACTTAGGTTTAACATTGGACCCTATGGGAAAATTCACTTTTTCTTCTTCTGCTCTGAAACCGCTGAAGCAAATTCAACCAAACTTTACAGGCATGTTGAACTGAAGGTCCTTAACAAAGATTGCTCATTTCGTTCGGATCCAATTAAAAACATGGCCGCCAGCACAGAACATAGTTCATTTTGGCCCTATGGGAAATTCACATAAAAACATGGCCACCATGCAGAACATCGAAAACCCTGCTTGAGCATTTTATCAGGTAAGCTATACAGGCTCAGTATCTGAGCCTCTAGTTTATTTTTAGTTCAGTACCGTATATGTTGTTAATGACATTTATATTCCAAATGAGCTAAACCATGTGCAGTTGCATAAAGATAATTTAAGCATTGGTGTTTTATTCAAGGGTG
>MJUU01040653.1:142992-157739 GCA_002080025.1 Modiolus philippinarum
GTTTTGTAGAAGGAATGTAGTTTTGAAAGTGGCAAGGAATACAGTTTGGTACGAATGTGATGAATACCTAGAGGAATGGTCATGAACGGAAGAAGACCATCAATTGAAATGTCATGTAGACTTGGGGCAGTATAGTGCCTATGTCCATGACTACGTGGTCTGCGTTGGCTTCAATTCAATATATTCATCACATTCACCGAACTGCATCCTGGACTTGACAGATTGCCTACACTTTTTATATTGTCGTTGCAACCGTAGGGTATTGCGGTCCCCAATTCTCTGATCCAGTATTCCTCTCTTTGTAGACGGTAAGGTGTGCTAAGTGTAGGATTATTTGTTTTATGATATATTTTCTCGATAATCCTGACTTTCATGTTTACAATGGAGTGGTCAGGTTGGTTGAAATGTGCGTAAACATGTCGGGTCTTGTTGTCCTTGACCTCGTATCTATGTCCGCACATACGTTTGTTCAACCTATCTTTTGTTTCCCCTACATATATTAATCCACAAAGAGAGCACTCTAAGCCGTAAATGAGATTCTTTGAGGAGCAATTCAGATCATCGTATGTTCTTGTACAATAAGTTTTGTTTGTTAAATTACTTTTAAAATTTGTGTCTGTGATAAGCATGTTGCATGTTTTACAATTTTTAACGCGACATGATAAAATTGTGCCCTGCGAGTGCTGATCTGGAAAATTTAAAATGTCATGTAATGTTACTGAACAAGGTTTAATTTTAGAGATATAATCTTTTGAGCTGTTAGAAGTGAACGACTGATCTGAAACTGACTCCTGAGAATCAGTCAAAGTTGGTATTTGACGACTCTGGACACCTAATTGTCCCAATGAACCCGTGTACGTAGCTTCATCGGTAAGGGACAACTGGACCATGTACAGCTCGCTGATCACTCTAAGGTAAAATCACAATTTTGTAAAATGGTAAAACTGGAGAAATTAAATGTTTATCTAGCGTATTTAATTCTTCAAAAGGAGCTTTATCCATTTCTAAATTATTTATCATAGCTTGAGGAGGTATAGCCTCCTTACACACATAAGAGTTACACCTTTTACACACAATACGCTTCCCTCCTTTTAACATTTCTTTCAACCTCTGATCTTTTGCATTAAATTCTTTCTCGCGTACTTGGCTTCGACCCAAATAAACACTGGTAGCTCTTCATTCTTCCGCAAAAAACACAATTCTATCTCTTTCCGCCTTTCGTTCTCCATTGCCTAAGTATCTCCACAAACTATAATCACGCTTTGTTTAACACAATTGAAAAGTCTTTTATAGTATTTGTATATAATTGATTATTGCACAATACCTCATCTTTTATTTATTAACTTCTGGTTTTAAATTTATACATTACTGTTCTTATTCTTTTTATCATATCTATATTTATAAATTTGGCTAAGCGATATTGCAATACCAATCCCATCATCTTCTACAAACCTGTTCCCAGTACCACCTATAAAAAATGTTTATAACACTTTTCAACTTCCACAAGGAAACAGAAAAATTAAACCCCGCCCGTTTTATCAGGACGAAACTGGACGCCATTTTGATTTTCGAGAATCTGAAATTCCTATTGGTCAATAGTCTTCTGCGCAAGCGTACTCCTCATCTCCCCCAAGAACTATCTATATAGATAGGCTATTCCATAGCCTAGCTAATAACATTTAATAGAAATTTACAACAGTTACTAAATTTAAGACTCGTAACTGAAACTGACATAACCGTAACCTAGCAACGAATATGTTGTTGTTATGAAATCTTATCTATGTTGCATATCATGCTCTACGATTTACATATACTTTTTTTAATTTTTATAGAAATTTTATAAATTTTTATAACGTTATAAAATTATAAATATGAGTTTTGTTCTTTTTCTTTTCGTTTTTTGCTTCAAAAATAACATAATTAAGCAGTCATATAAATCAGAAATACAACCAGCTCACACTTATACCCGCTTCGACTTAAAATATCCATATTTTATATGTTTTATAACATATTATTTGTATTGATTCATAAGCTAATGAGCCATTTGTATTAATAAAACAATGAATATAGATTTCTCTATGTCCATTTATTTGTGTTTGTATACAGTTTACCGACATATTTCAATACTAGTGCAACACCCAATATTGTTCTCTAAGCTAGAGCCGTTTTGAATGTTTCAAACTCTTGTTAAATATATTAGAATCGAAATAGATTATTTCAATTGGGCTCTATGCGAATTAGAACATGGTCAGACCTTATATTTGTCTTCATTTTATACCTCGCTATCGCTCGGTATAAAATATTGACAAATATAAGGTCTGCCCATGTTCTAATTCGCATAGAGCCCCCTTGCAATAATCTGTTTCTCAAATGAAATCGTACAAAGATTCCAGGAATTTTTTTTTTTGTTTTTTTTTGTTTTTGTTTAGTTTTTTGGTTTGGTTGCATTGTAAAAGAAGCTCCACTATCCATCACATCCAATTTCAGACCACAATTGAAAAAGAATGGGCAGTAGTTCCTCTTATAATTTAGATAATACATGTTGATGAAATCGAATGTTCCAAGTCCCCCTAACAAAATAATTTGGGCAGAGGTCCCCATTATAATCTAGTTCATGCATTTGTCTGAAATCGTTAAAAATATCTAGCAGAATACTTTTTCTTAATTTCAGTTTCCTGGTTTATTTATCCGTGGCAACCAAAAGCTCCACTTTAAATTACAACCCATATTAGACCACCATAAAAAAATAGACAGAGATTCCCCTTGCAATTAAGGTAATTTACGTTGCTGAAATAAAAACATGTTAGAAAACAAAACTGCTATTACTGAAAAGTATGTACTGTTGCTTTTCAGTATTCCCCAAATACATACAAATGTAATCAGTCTTTGGATGTTTCAGGAAATTTATAATCTTTTTTAATTCTAAGATTTTTTTTAAATCTATCATTCTGGGAAGCTTTGAAAACTTTGCAAAAGAAATATTGAATAAGTTTATTACTTTCCTTCGTTTTATCATCTCCCTTTAGAATGATGACCTCTCATTACATCTCATTTTTCAGTTAAGGACACCCCCATAAAATGGAGTCTTTAAACTGATTTGGTGTATACTACAAGTTGTAGTAAAAAATCTGCTATTTTTTGTTATCAAATCATGCCAAACATAAATTCAAACATGTTAAATGTTTTAAATATAATTTCAAAAGTTTCAGTCCGATATTGCTTCAAGTAAATTGCTATGATCTAGTACATGAACATGTGTTGACTAACAATCCTGGGAAATCTGAAGGAAATATGAGTAGTGATTTCTGAGACCTTGTGTCCACAAGATCTTTCATTTAATAGCATTGTTAAATATTTAAAGTTCCATAACTTCTGCAGTATTTGACGAATCAAACTGGCGATGTGATATGATATACTAAATATGGTGACTATCCTATAAAAAAGGAAGATAATCCGAGTAACGGTTTATTAGAGGTTGCGTCCACAAGATCTTCCATTGTATAACAATAATGAAACATTTCAAGTTCCATAACTCCAATAAAATTTAATGAATGGAAATGGCGATGCGCTATGATCTAGAACATGCACTTATGGCGACTGAGGAGTTTCATCCACAAAAGTATGACACATGGACGGTCGGACAGACGGACGCAGACCATTACTCTAGGTCTCATGGTAGCAGTGCTACGGGAGACAAAAATATCATAACAAAAAGAGATTTTGCAGTTCTAGAACTGACCTGAACTTGCCAATCCAGATGTTTAAGGGTCATTTTCATTGCATGACAGATCCTCACTGTCACAGTTTTTTTTTCTAACAAATTGAATATTTTATTAGCAGCAGCAACTTAAACCAGAGTCCGTTTAATTTGCAAAACTAGTGTAACAAGAAAAAATATCTTTACTATTGCGAGTAATAATTGTGGGCGCTTTGGCACCAATTCGATGATTCCATTAAGTTCTACCAAGAAACCAAATTGAACACGCATGTAATTCACATACGTAAAGATACGTGTTTTGACAACCTAGGAAATGTCAGCCTTAATAATTTTTTTTTCATCGTATGCATTCTTTAAAGAGAGAAAAATTTGAAACAAAAATGAATAAACTCTTTCCAGGCCTCCTTTAAATAATATCCGGATATGAATAGATAGAAGAAAGAAACAAAAATATTTAAAAAAAAACTACAGTAATAATACAAACTAGATGTGCAAGCACTAGTTGAGGTCTCCCCTTGCAACCAATTTGATGATTTTCTTACATCCTATTTGTAACTTGTTCTCTATTAGTTTTACACATGTCGGTTCATGGGTTTCCAACTTTTTTATTTTATATGCACTGAAGAGACATAAGTTGTCGAAATGGCAATATGTAGAAATAAATTCACATCGTTTTTGTCATTTATTACCCTGGGACGATGCCTCTGGTGCACTGCTGCAAAATGTAGTCCCCGAGTGTATTCACCAACCAGTACTTCAGTGCTGGCCCGAAAACCGATCTTATTTGGAATTTTTCAATATCTAAAATTTAGAAATTTTATTTAAAACTAAGGAGCATCTCCCTCTTGCAAAGATCTGTCCTTAGCTGGCTTTTCTTTTTACATATTATTTGTACATGTCATTTGTTCTTATCAGCTTTTACTTATTTCGTTTAAGGGATTTCCAAATAGTTTTTTCTGCAATTAAAAAAACATAATTTACGAAATTGCCATATGCAGAAATTAAATTCACAGTTGCATTAGTATTTTGAACAAATAACCAATAAGATCTAAATCGAAAAGCCAAATTAATTTGAGGAATTTAGTTTAAAAGTAAGGAGTATCTTCATCTTGCATAGCTTTGTCCTAGCTGATTTTGGCTTTGCTTTTTTAATCCTATATTCATTTGTTAATTTGTGCACTAGTAGTTTTTACACATATCAATTTATGGATTTCCAACTGTTTTGATTTTATATCTACAGGAGAGACATAAGTTGTCGAAATGACCATATCGAGAAAATTCACAGTAACATCGGTTATCCATCTTTTCTGCTACATCAAAATTTAACAAGAAATCAATTTTCCTTTAAAACGAAAAAAGTTGAATTTTTTTCATATTTTGAGGCCATTTTGGAAATGGTGGCTATTTGAAAAGCTTTCCAGTGCCTGTTTTTCTTGTTTTGGTGATCTAGATACCTGCCAAGTTCCATTTTGTAACCCATTAACGTTTTCAATGTTAATCTTTTGTTTGCAACGACGGCCATGTGGTTTTTCCGACCACGACAAAATGTGTGTTGAAGCTACAGAACAATAAGTGCAAGATTTCAATACATTTTCTTTTATCTCTGCATCTTGGTTTTTGAAAAAAAGCATGGGGCCATCTTGAATTTTTTCAGTTTCATGCACATCTTCTGTTGGTAATTCAAATTTGAGTGGTCGAAAGAATAAAAAATAACAAAGAACATTTCTAAAGTTAATCAAAAGTAGTTTTATGACTGCTCTATGACTGGTCTAAGTTAATTTGAAAGTGGTCCTAAGCTAACTTAGAGGAGCTTTTATGACATGTTCAAGTTAACTTTGCTAAAGGTTATGTCTGTACCCTACTGTATCTGTTAGATCCCTACGTCGTCACTTTCTCTTTTAACTTTGAAGTTTCAATTCAATTTATCTCATTTTTATTATTATTATTATTATTTGTATAATGGATGAAACGAAATTAGAAACGTCACGAGTGCCGAACAACGAACGAGTTGCGAACATAATAGAAAAAAAAAGAAAGGAAACGGGGAATGAGTCAGAGATACAACGACCCAAAGGGGAGTTATAACAACTCAAAGCCACCATAAGATCTTCAATGAACGGTGAGGAAACCCCACACCCAACGGCAGGTCGGAGTCGGCCCCTAAATAAATAGTAATCAAGTTAAATAAACACCATCCTAGACTCCTATTGACATAAAGTAAACTAACTAGAAACAGACAAGACACACAAGGGCTTTGTAAATTTCCTGACTTAGGACAAGCGCAAACCTGTTGCCGCGGGGTTAAACTAGTTTTATTGGGCCCAAACCTTCCCCCTATAGCCAATGTGATACATCAAAAAACAATCGAAACAACAGTAAAATTCAGTTGGCAACAGGACCGAGTCAATTGTGACAAAATAAACTGAAATAACTAAATATACGGACATAAACATGAAATCACAAGAGACTACTAGCAGTTAACTGACATGCCAGCTCCAGACCCATTACCAACTGACAAATTAAGTTATGTACCCTCTCAGTATACAGCTTCCACCAAGATCCCTTCCTGTGAGGAGTTTAGCATAATGATTTCATGCATATATCGGAATACATAGCCCGTGTCCATGCAATACAGATTTTAGAAATTTGGGATATGCTTAGTTAAAATGCAAAGACCCTATCAAAAAATCAATGTTAATACCAAAGAAGGCCATACGTAATGATTTGACAAACACACCGTAATTATAACCCTTGTGAATTAGACGATTTAAAGGTTTTATAAGTTTGTTAGGCGAGTTCCAGTATTTTTTACCAACCCAATGTGAGCGAAGCGAACGATGGTTGGTACTTGTAAACACTTTTCGTCCTGAGGCGGAAGTGGGAAAAGCTAAAGCTGTATACGAGGTTTCGAACTGATATCGCAAGTCGAACCGAAGGCGCGACCACACCATAAAAGACATTAAATGATGAAATAAATATTATTAACAATTTATCAGTATGATTCGTGCCGAAGGTACGACCGTATAACTAAACAGACAACTCCTCTGTATTTTGTATTTTCGAACACGAGATCACACGAGACGCAGTTTCGTATGTTTATATTAATATTTATGGAAGTCACAAGTTTAGCTTTTCTTAAAAGCTACCGGCTACCAGCTTTTTTACTCAATAAAGATATGTGATATGTGAAGTGTGTGCAATAGCCTCCAGTATTCGATTTTGGTCAACAACCTTTACAAAATGATATGAAGATAGAAACGAGCTGTTAATTGTTCCAATAGACTACTGTGAAAGTACTATTGTTCGTGGGGTTCCAATTTTCGTGGATTTCGTGGTTGGCTTTAACCACGAAATTAAGTTCCCGACGAAATACACTTTTTCCATAGAGTTTAAATGTAGGGAATTTGAAACCCCGAATTCAAGTACCCACGAAATAGTGATATTTATGAAAACCACGAAAATTGATGTCCACGAATAAAAGTACTTCCACAGTATGTTCTAGGTTTATAGTTAAGGCACGGACCTCTTGATTTGACTAATCTCCAGTAATTTCTATAGGGAGTGTACATGAGCTTTTACCCAAGCAGATATGGGGTGTTCTTTGATTGGAGGAATATCTGGAACACTCTATATACATTGTAAACAGATGATTTCCCGAGAATTCGTAATGTTGCCAATTTCTTTAATTATATGTCTCTGTGATAACAGAACTAATCACTCGGCGTAAATTTTTAACTGAATAAACGTCTTTCTCTAAAAGTCATTTAATTACACACCATGAAATAAAAGGTGCAACAGAAACACCTAGAGTCGCTGAAAATTATAATTACACGCATCAATCTGCTAGGGAACTACACAGGAAAAACACAAATAGTCGTTACAACGATAGGAACTCGGGACAGTTATCCACGTTATACCATTGGGTTCGGAACGACCTACTATGATGATTGTAAACACGACCCAGCAATGTTTTATTACGGGATCATTGAACATACTTTACATCGTTCTAACTTTAGACCAATCAAGGAAAAGAACACCATCTATTTTATTTGCGATTGTAATTTTTAGCCCATACAAGTTCAGAAAGTATTCACCCAAGGCTAACTTCCGGCGTTTGATTATGTATACCGGCTCCCGTAGCAACGCATTTCCCCCAAGCATCTGAGTCAATTTTAAGACGTGCCGAAGGCACGACCGCTATGAAGAGGATAAAACTGTCGTGCCGAAGGCACGAACATTGTGACTAATAGCAATCAATCACGGCTGGGAAAATCGATGGTCACAACTGAATTTTACTACCAGGAAGTTTATTATTACAAAGTGACAGACCTTTTTTTTTAAAATCGGGGAATGTCACTCCATGTAAAACTGATCAATGATCGAAAACATAACTAAAAACATATAAGACTTTTTAATACAAAAATCGTGTTTATTGTAATCAACCACTTCGGGGCGATTCTAAAATCCGAACATAAAGAAAAAACTAATTTACCAGTGTTATTCAAAAGCAAAAGAAAAGGGTTTTTGTTTTATTAAAACTTATTTTATAAATCTATATGGAGTGACATTATTTGATTTATTGATCTGCATTTATTTAGTGTAAATCACAGATTTCCGGACGCCGAATTTTCGGTTGAGACCATCGAGCTTCCCAGCCGTGAATAGTGTTGATGTGCCAAAGCCAAAAGGCACCCCCTTCAAGTAACATGACACGAATGAAAACGGGGAGCACGGATGTCATGACAACGTAAATAAAGATGGCGGTAAATTGTCGACAAATGTTCATGCAATCATTTATCAAAAATATGTCCATGTAACAACTCCATTGAGCTCAATGCTATGAATGATATATGTCTTACCTTGAAGTTAGATATTCCTTTTCCTTGCATTATTTAGACCAAGGCTATTTGTGTGAATATTTGACTGAAATGACTGAAAGCTTTCAAAATGAATTGGCATTACGCTTTAAAAATAATAATGTTCAAATTAATTTGAAAATCGTCAATCTTCAAATGAAAACAACAAAGCGTCTGCTACGCCGGAAACTAGCGTTACACTACAAGGACCGACAACTACAGAAGTGCTGTTGAGATTGCAATGTATTCAGAGATAGCATAATCTGGTGAAATCTATATTTTGGGATTGTGAATTATAAAATTATCAGACTAGGTATAAATTGGAATATTTTACTATGAATTGGAGAGTATATTTAGGAAACTTGAGGCCCTTGAGCGCACCTGTCAATAAAATAATTTTTGATACAATGACCAAGCTCAAATATAAGTATTTCCCCACGGCTTTATATTTTATTGAAGAACTTCAAGTTTCACATGTCTCAAGTTAACCCCCTCTCGCAGCTCTGCTGCAATTTTCTTGTTTAAAACATTACCGTAAAATAAGGGATGTGAAATGTATTTATGAACTAAGTCTTTATATCGATGATAAAATTTAGTAAAGGTTTTAACTAGTTTATGAAAACGAAAACCCTTATGTAATAGTTTTCAGTTATGAAAAGATTCCGTTCATTAAAATCGCAAACGTTATTACATACTCCAGCAAATCGAACAAGTTGAGATATGTAAACACCATATGATGGCGCAAATGGAGCATCGTCATCCAGAAATGGATAATTAACTATTGGAAAAGAAAAATCGTCCCCTTTTTCATAGATTTTAGTATCTAATATACCAATCGTTATATCAAAATTGATGTCTAAGAACGGACAATGATGATAATTAGAATTGGCTTTATTCAAAGTAAGATCTTTACGGTAGATAATACGTATCGAAGTCGTCATTGTTTAAAGTTAAAATATCATCTGTTGTTAAACTTTTCAAATAAATGCTGTTTAGATGGGTCTTTGCTGATGTTGGTCATAAACTGAGATTCGAAGCAGTACGAAATAGGTCCTCTTTAAGTGGTGCACAATAAACCTTTTTGTTTGCCAATTTGTTCACATCGATTGTTGTAATTTTTGTAGTTGGTTTACATTTTGTATATTTTGTTCTTTTTGACACATAACATGTGGTCTTTTTTACAATTTTTTAAAAATATTTTTATACTTATTTTTCGGGTAATTTTTCAAGCCTTTATGAATATATCAAATTTCAAAGGAATGTTTCAATGTTTCAAGTACAAGTAGTTATTGTCAATATTACAACACAAATGTACAACACAGCTAATGATATTCTTCATTAACAGCCTTATTAACCAAGGCTTCAAAAAACGAAATATTTAAAGGTTCAATGTTTGATATCTGTCCCTTGTGAAAAAAATTGAAGTTTTTTTTTACTTAGTACTTGGATGTTCATTTCTGTCAACTGTCTACGACCTTTCAATAGCAATTGCTGTTGAATTGCTACCAGACACTACCGCAATGGACGAGGAGGTTTCGCATGCCATAAAACCGGTTTAACCCACCATTTCTTTTGAAATGCCTATACCAAATCAGGATCATTGCGGTCGACTATTTTTCCTGTGGTTTCCGCCTGATTTTTCTCTGTCTCA
Source organism: Modiolus philippinarum (assembly GCA_002080025.1). Classification (NCBI taxonomy): domain Eukaryota; kingdom Metazoa; phylum Mollusca; class Bivalvia; order Mytilida; family Modiolidae; genus Modiolus; species Modiolus philippinarum. Next base: position 153,218 of record MJUU01040653.1, read on the forward strand.
TGAACTTCGACTCTTAACAACTCTGTTCGATAATTCTTTTATTACCCACATTCTTCAGCAAGATTTTAAAAGAAAGGTAGAAAACCTAATGAAAATCATGCAATCCATGGTATCATATTCAGTATTTGTGTAGAAAGCGCTAAATTAATTGAATGTTTATACCACATGATAGAAATAATATCTACATACGTGTCTATGTAGCCGAAACAGATTCTTTTTAGGATTCCCCCTTCATATGCCATGGCAAATCGTGATACTTCAACAATACCTGCGTCGTCATTTTTACCACATCACAGTAACCTTAGTAAATGTCAAAACATCGAGACAAGATGTTCAGTACACGGTATTATCTTACGTTGCAAATTTGTTAGTAAGTGCATAATAGTGTCAGTGCAAAAGAAAAAACTGCACAATACAAAATCTGATAGATATTGTCTCGAATGAAATTGTACGATAAATTAAATGCTTTTGATAAAAATCAGTCAACTGTTGCTAAATACAGCGAAAAGATCACCCTAAAAAAAGGATAAATGCAAGTCTACAAGTCATTACGTATGGCCTTCTTTTGTATTACCATTGATTTTTTATAGGGTCTTTGCATCTTAGCTAAACACATTCTTAATTTCTTAAATCAGTATTGCATGGACACGGGTTATGTTTTCTGGTATATGCATGAAATCATAATGCTAAACTCCTCACGGGAAGGGATCTTGGTGGAAGCTGTATACTGAGGGTATATACGGTGTTTATTTCGCTGAACTTGATTACTCTTTATTTAGGGGCCGACTCCGACCTGCCGTTGGGTATGGGGTTTCCTCAGCGTTCATTGAAAATCTTATGGGGGCTTTCAGTTGTTATTACTCCCCTTTGGGTCGTTGTCTCTTTGACACATTCCCCGTTTCTCTTCTTTTTTTTCTTTTTTTCTATTCTTACATTTTTTTATCCTTTTTGATAGATTAATTAGGAAATAAATAGATAGGTTATAATTACTTTACATATATAGCTTATTGTAGAGTAATCAAATTTTCCTATCAAATTTTAAATTACTTTTAATTTACTTAGTAAACCAATGTAGAAAACAAAAACAAAGCGGCCATTGATAAAATTTAAATTCTACCCGATTTTGATAAAAGTTTTTCCTTCAATTGCTTTAAATTGTTGATTGGTACCTCTCAGTTATAAAAAATTATAGAATGATAGCCTATGGTATACGCTTTACAAATATTTCACATAAGTACCATCTTTATACCCAATACGTTATAAAAATTGAAAAACCTTACCCCAACCCCTTCGAAATGTTGACGTAGATTTTAAGATTTTTCTCGTAATTGGTCCATAGAAACCAGTTTGTTTTATATTTCATAATTTTTGCAATGGTATTTAATCTTTAAATGTCCTTTCTTAGAAATTCAGCATGTTAGCATAATGTTAATATGTCTTGAGTTACCAAACTATCACTTATATACTATCAAATTTGAATATTTTCGTTTTCGACACAGTGTTGTCCGTTTTTTGCCTCATCTTATCTATGATTGGTTCAAAATCATGAAAATGGGAATCAAATGAAAGAAAATTATATTTTCTTCACAACTAACACAAATTAAAGCAATTATGAAGTAATACAAGCTTCCTACATCCATAAAGCTTACCCCTCCCAATACAAATTTACTCTTAAATTATCAATTCTTTTGTCTATGTTCGCATAAAAATAACCAGAACCCACAAATTATGTGTTGTATGACAATGTTGCATGAATTATAATGTGATTTCGTATTTTAACAGCCATTTGTTGACTAAAACTCAATATTTTACCCGAAATTGATGAAAATAGGTATTTTCTAAATTTCAGATTTGTCCAACGTTCACTGTTAAATCGTTGCATATGCAAAATTTGGAGGATATATCTTAATTGTTCTGAGGGATATATATGTTGTCTTAAAAAATTGCTTAGAAAAACAAGAAGTCTTAAATGAGACTCTGACTACCAAAGATCTTACCCCTAGCCCCACAAATTTTCCCCAAAATTGTAAATTTTTATGCCCCCGCCGCTAGGCGGTCGGGGGCATTAAGGTTTACCCTGATCCGTACGTCCGTCCGTACGTACGTCCATCTTTTTGGTTTCCGGATGATAACTTGAGTATCCTGCATCGAATTAAAACCAAACTTGGTCACATGCTTACTTATCACCCAAGACAGAACCCTATAGATTTCCAGGTTGGTACCCCCAAGGTCAAGGTCACAGTTGCAAAAAAATACTTTTTTTAGTAGACTCAAATTTCAATAACATTTTGGTTTCCGGATGATTACTTGAGTATACTACATAGGATCAACACCAAACTTGGTCACATGCTTGCTAATCACACAAGACAGAACCCTATCGATTTCCGGGTTGGTACCCCCAAGGTCAAGGTCAGAGTTGCTAAAAATAGACTAAAATTTCAATAAAATTTTGGTTTCCGGATGATAACTTGAGTATACTACATTGAATCAAAACCAAACTTGATCACATGCTTACTTATCACCGAGGACAGAACCCTATTGATTTCCGGGTTGGTACCCCCAAGGTCAAGGTCACAGTTGCTAAAAATAGACTAAAATTTCAATAAAATTTTGGTTTCCGGATGATGACTTGAGTACACTACATAGGATCAAAACCCACCTTGGACACATGCTTGCTTATCACGCAAGACAGAACCCTATCGATTTCCGGGTTGGTACCCAAAAGGTGAAGGTCACAGTTGCTAAAAATAGACTAAAATTTAAATAAAATTTTGGTTTCCGGATGATAACTTGAGTATACTACATCGGATCAAAACCAAACCTGGTCACGTGCTTGCTTATCACCCAATACAGAAGCCTGTCGATTACCTGGATGGTACCGCCAAGGTCAATGTCACAGTTGCTAAAAAATATACTAAAATTTCAACAAAATTTTGGTTTCCGGATGATAACTTGAGTATCCTCCATCGGATCAAAACCAAACTTGGTCACATGCTTAATTATCACCCAAGACAGAACCCTATAGATTTCCAGGTTGGTACCCCCATGGTCACAGTTGCTAAAAATACTTATTAGTAGACTAAAATTTCAATAAAATTTTGGTTTCCGGATGATAACTTGAGTATACTACATAGGATCAAAATCAAACTTGGTTACATGCCTGTGGATCACCCAAGTTAGAGCCCTATTGATTTCCGGGTTGGTACCCCAAAGGTCAAGGTCATAGTGGCTAAAAATAAACTAAAATTTCAATAAAATTTTGGTTTCCGGATGATAACTTATATATACTACACTGGATCAAAACCAAACTTGGTCAAATGCTTACTTATGTCCTAAGACAGAACCCTATTGATTTCTGAGTTGGTACCCCCAAGGTCAAGGTCACAGTTGCTAATAATAGACTAAAATTTCAATAAAATTTTGCTTTCCGGATGATGATTTGAGTATACTATATAGGATCAAAACCAAACTTAGACAAATGCTTGCTGATCACCCAAGACAGAACCCTATCGATTTCCGGGTTGGTACCCCCAGGTCAAGGTCACAGTTGCTAAAAATAGACAAAAATTTCAATAAAATTTTGGTTTCCGGATGATAACTTGAGTATACTACATAGGATCAAAGCCAAACTTGGTCACGTGCTTCCTTATCACCAAATACAGAAGCCTATTGATTACTGGTATGGTACCGCCAAGGTAAAGGACACAGTTGCTAAAAAAGACTAAAATTTCAGCAAAATTTTGGTTTCCAGACGATAACTTGAGTATCCTGCATCTGATCAAAACCAAACATGATCACTTGCTTACTTGTTACAAAAGACATAATCCCATAGATTTTAGGGTTGATACCCCCAAGGTCAAGGTCACAGTTGCTAAAAATAGATTAGTATTGCATAAAGGAAAAATGAAAGGATATGGAGTGAATGTACATGTGACAAAAACGCACACGATACATACAGCGATGGAAACGTTCAACATTCCCAAAATAGCGCTCATCGTGTGAATCGTGTGCGTTCATCGTGTAGATCGTTTGCGTTCATCGTGTAAATCGTGTGCGCTCATCGTGTATCGTGTATCGTGTAACGTGTAACGTTCATTGCGTGTATCGTGTAGCGTGCGTTTACTCGTTTCATTTAAATTCCGCATTTTATAGATAGGTTTACCATTTTTTTGCAAAACACCGTTGTTTATTTATTTTTTTTCAACTCGAAATATACCTTTTTTACAACCTTTTTTACCAGAAGAAAATAAAAATATCAGATTAAGTATCACGTCTGGCGATTTTTTGTCACAAAAACATTAATATTTATTTATTTTTTAGGAACGCAAACCTTTATTTAATCAACTTCATTCAATGCTATATCAACCTGTTCAATATAGTAGAACAAAAGTCTAATCAGATTAACTTATTATATCTATGGTTAAATCATAGGAAGTTTAAGTATTGCAGACACCGGTATAATATAGAATATAGGAAAACTGCCCCTTCCTTTATATTAATGGTTAAATTATATGACGTTTCA
>MJUU01040655.1:0-22170 GCA_002080025.1 Modiolus philippinarum
ATTCCGTCCTCCATATTTTTGTTTGTTACAAATTTGTTGGACATAATTCTACAACATATTTTTTCAAATGGGGATTGCATTTTTAAAAAAAGTTGTTGATTAAGTTCCAAGTAAAATTTGCGAACTATTCCTTCATCAGGGCAAGATTGAAATAAATGATTAGTGTTATTGCTTACCCTTAAAATATTAAAAACACACAGGTGTACATATACAGTGGATTCTCTGTAAATGGAAGTGAGATTGTTTAAGATACCATGGACAGATTTCCATTTTGGTCTAGCCTTAATGTGACATTGCCACTCATTATCAATCTCCACTTTTGCAATACATGTAGTGTATATGTAATTTATTTTCGGTAATATTTTGCCACCCTGGCATATCTCCAAAATTTTCCTAGTAAAAAGGTGATGATATAACGAGGGTGCAATCATTGTATAGCATATCTCCAAAATTTTCCTAGTAAAAAGGTGATGATATAACGAGGGTGCAATCATTGTATAAATTGATCTTTAAATAATTATTCTCTTTTTTCAGTAGATGTACTGTAGTTCAATTTGTAACTTTTTTATATTCATCAATTTTAATTTTTTCATTAACATTTATTTATTAATTCATTTTTTTATTTGTCCCTGGAATATTTCAATAACATTTTGCGTGCCAAGAGGCAATCTCCCTTGGTGAAAATAAATCACAAGCTAAGTTCTATTTCAGTTTGTGTCTGAAATAGAGCAAAAAAAAAACACACAATTGTTCAGTTTCCAAAACATTGAAAGAAAAGTAAACTACTGCCATTGCAAGTAGATGAAAAATTAGTTCAAAATAGTTAACATCTAAAAGTGCAACACTAATATTAAAACTATAAAGAGGAAAGTGCATAGGAAAACTTGATAGGTACAAAATGATAACTTTGTCGACGTAAAATCTTGATATTTGAGAATTGTTAAGTGCTGTTTCAGAAATTATTGTACGGGGGATTTAAAGGCTTTTTAATTAAAAAGTTTTTGGGATGCAGGGAATATTGGATAAGATTCACATAGAAAAAATATGCGTGTCAGATCATCTTTCACATTATCATTTTATTCCATATACATTTATTACTGTGACAGTTACCGTGACAGTTCTATTTGGAAAGAAAATGAAAGAACATTTTTTAAACATTTTTCATGAACTTATAGCCATATCATACATTTGAAACAATGGGAAAGCACATTCTCTTTTCATTTTCAAAGCTCTTTTCTACAATTTATTAAGAGATTTTGCCAATATTTGGCAAATTTTAATGATATTTACAGCATATTTTTATACAAAAATTGAAAGCATCGAACTTTTTTTCAAAGAAAATGATACGGGACTTTCAAGATAAGGAACTCTCATGTAATTGAAGGCGGAAATGATGGCCTCAGATACCAGTAAGAAGGAATACCGGATTTCTAAACATATTGAAATAAATATATACCACATAAAAACTATTTAGGAAATTTAAGTGCATTTATGATTTTTCCTATATGACAATTCATTAACTAAATTTTAATTGAGGAGACACAATTAATCTGAAGCGCTACAGATTGATTAAATATAAATCACCCTTAGCTCAGAAGTGTTAATTAATTAGTTATTCCCTCTCGATGTATTGATTTTTTTCATTCCGGAGTGAACACGATTCAAAAGTCCTGTATTGCATTTCCATTTTGATTGGCATTATTAAATGTTTGAGGTTTTTCCACATAGGTTGGTTTATATTTTTTAAGATATTGCAGATATGCCTAGGATGGTTGTGACATCAGTGTGGTTGAAATTATAAGCATATGTTTCTATGCATTGTGACCATTTGTTTTTTTTTTATCATTACATGTTTTTGTTGATCTTATTGACATAAACTATACACATTGAATCTTACTGTATTTTTGGTGGTGGAGGAGATAACTCTTGCAAATGTTGAAAATCTGTGTATTGGTAAATTCAAGAAGGTATTGCATGACTAGAACGGGCACATTATTTGTTTTCATGTATTTTATATCCCGATCAAATTTAATCATTTTTAATTAGATTCAATTTTTGTTACTGATCGGTGAAATCCAGATGATAATTTTAAAATTATGAGGTAGCCATACTATATTTTAGGATCTGAGGGGTGAATAGTAAATTAAAAGGAGTCATACAGACTGTTTCAGTTAATTTTTTGGGAATCTCATCTTGCATAGACCTTCAAAATCTAGGAAATTACATACAGAAAAATTATATTTGCTGTCTTAAGGATAAAAGTTGGCACACTTTTATCAGAACCTCTATGATATTCATTATTTATCTTTAATTATCACTCTTTACAGCTTGGGACTTTTTTATTGAAGACATAGTTTGTCTGGGTATCTTTTGAAATGTATGTAAATTTTTATAATCATAAAGGTTTTTTTCATCTGCTTAGGTTAAAAGCAAATAAAATTTATGAGCCTGAAAGTTAAAAAAATATAACTTGCCTCCTAACTAGATGAAGTATACTAACAGAGTAATGATTGTTATGGATATTTTTACAGTTTATTTCTGTATGATAGTGTGTAATAGAGAACACATTGGGTATTTTTAATGTAGATACTATGATATATTGTTTTAGGGTATTATACAGTAGTCCAGTATCCTTTTTCTTGCTGGATTTTAAGCACCAGCAACTCTTTCAGCATTTAGGAAATCAATATTAACTTTGAAAGCTGAAATATGTTGACTGAAATATTAGTATTGATATCTTATTTTGTAAATTTTTACACGAAGGCATGATATGGGCCTTTTATTTGTTTTGCAATGTTTCTGCTTCATGACACAAAAATGTCAAGTTACTTTTTTAGCTCCATCACTAAGATTTCATATGCTATATGCATATTTATCATTCACAAGGATTATCTCATACAATGTGAATTATAAAGTGCAAATTCTTATAACATGTACATTTTTAGCCACCAAAAAAAGGAATGTTTGTTTACTTATGGTGAATTGTTTCAACAACAAAAAATTTATACATAACCCCATATTTTACGAATTTTGAAAACTGGATTTTTTTATGGCCATAAGATAAAATCATGAAAGATTAAGTAACTATAAGGTCTGATAGTCTCATCTTGTGACACCGTGATTTCACGATAAAATTGAAATTGGAAAACGTTTTCTACTAAAATATGACGTTTTTAGATTATTACGTTCAAATTTTCTGTTTAAAACGTCAATTGTGTTAACCTCCGGGTACAATCTATGTATCTGGAAGTTTCAAAATTGGATGAGACTTGCAGACCCTATTACAATGTTGTGTTTTTATTTATTAAGTGATCTGTAAAAGTACTGTGTGTTTGTTTTAATGTTTGTTTGACAGAATGATACGTGTTACATATTGATCAGCATACATATAGTTATTGTATAAGAAATCCTGTAAAAACTTAATTTTTGGCATATGTACTACTGCTTTTTTTTTATAGATTCATTTGATATTCATAAAAAAATTCAAAACATAAAATATTCATAATTTTGTCAAAGGTTGAAAAAATTGATAGCAAAAAACACAATTTGACACTTTATATATGTAATGCAAGAACATTGGAGAATGGTGAAATTTCTGGCTGATACTTTTTCATCATTCTAAGGAAGCTAAAATTTTTATATTGTTTAATCTCACTTTATGTTGTTTGTGTTCCGTCCAGTTTTTCATACTCAATTTTTATTGAAATTTTGTCATAATCATGATTCTCTGTCAACAAATAAAAGTCAATTTCTATCAATTTGTCTTTAAGGAAAAAATACCTGTGAATTCCAAGCCAAAACTCAATCATTAATGCCTACACTGTTTATAATACTGAAGACTTTCATATGCCTTTAATGGTTTCTTTTATTATGTCCCCCAAACGAAGTTTGGGAGACATATTGTTTTAACTCCGTTTCTTATTAAGTCTCCCAAACGAAGTTTGGGGAGACTTATTGTTTTTACTCAATTCTTATTATTAAATCTCCCAAACGAAGTTGGGAGACTTATTTTTTTGTTGCGTTTCTTATTATTATGTCGCCCCAGACGAAGTCGGGGAGACATATTGTTATTGTTCCGTTTCTTTGTTATTGTTTCTTTATTATTATTATTATTATTATTATTATTATTATGTCGCCCCAGACGTAGTCGGGGAGACATATTGTTATTGTTCCGTTTCTTTGTTATTATTATTTTTTTTCTTTCTTTCTTTATTACAAGTATGTACACCATCATATCATCAAGATATCAACAGAATGTAAGCAATAATCTGACATTGAAGACAAAGGTTAAGGTCAAAGGTCATCAATCATGGTTCATGACAGATCCTCTTGAAGTGATCTATCTACATACAAAATATCAAAAGCCCATCTCAAAAGACAAAAAAGATATAGCCTGCACACAACTTGTCAGTACAAAAGCAAAAATCTGAACTTGATGACAAAGGTCAAGGTAAAAGGTCACCAATCATTGTTCATGACACATCGTCTTGAATTGATCTATCTACATGCAAAATATCAAAAGCCTATCTCAAAAGACACAAAAGTTATAGCCCAGACACGACTTGTCATTAGAAAAGCAAAATTCTGCCCTTGACAACAAAGGTCAAGGTCAAAGGTCACAAATCATTGATCATGACACATCATCTTGAAGTGATCTATCTACATGCAAAATATCAAAAGCCTACCTCAAAAGACATAACAGTTATAGCCCGTACACGACTTGTCATTAGAAAAGCAAAAATCTGACCTTGACGACAAAGGTCAAGGTCACAGGTCACCAATCATTTTTCATGACACATTGTCTTGAAGTGATCTATCTACATGCAAAACATCAAAAGCCTATCTCAAAAGACAAAAAAGTTAAAGCCCGGACACGACTTGTCATTATAAAAGCAAAAAACTGACCTTGATGACAAAGGTCAAGGTCAAAGGTCACCAATCATTCTTCATGTCACACTGACTTGAAGTAATCTATCTACATGCAAAACATCAAAAGCCTATCACAAAAGACAATAAAGTTATAGCCGGGGCACGACTTTGTTACAGACGGACGCACGGACAGACGGACAGAGTGATTACTATAGGGCGTCCGCCACTATATGGCGGGGCCCTAATTATCTTTCACAATTTAAATGCATATACTTGCTTTATAAAAGATTCCACACATTCATTTTGTTTTTTTAAAATCACAATAAACTATTCATTTCACTTTCTTTTGAAAGTCTTTCATTAATTCCGGACCAGACTGCTAAATGTTTGACTGATATCGCCTGCAACCCGGAATTTTCAGGACAAAAGAAAAAAAATTGTTTGTTTTTTATTTTCAATAATTTTGAAAAACCTACCCACGCGGGTGACATTAACTGAAGAAAATCACACATTTTGGTCTTTAAGTCATAGAATTCAAAACCATCTAAATAAACATTTGTCTGAGATCAGGGGTGAATTCCAGAGAGGCTGCCGCCACGGCGTCTTTACAAATCGTACGAAAAAATGAACTTAGCGGTAAGTCTTCCAAGGAAAACATGTGTTGCCTGAGTAACATTGTGACGCATACGTAAAAAAAATATTCTAAGTTTCAAGAAAACAGGAACCCAAGTAAAAATTTTCGATAATAAATCGTTAACAAATCACAAACAAATTGCATTCAAATTGTATATATGTAATTTAGTTACACGATTTCTTAACAATTCATTAAATGAATCGAAAAGAAATCGAAATTTGCTAAATATGGTTTTTCGATTTGATCACAATTCATTTCTAAAAACTGATTTGGTTGTGATTCATTAAGACCTTTCTTCGATTTGTTTACAATTTATTAAACTTTGTTGGTATTCATGTTTACAATATTCTTCACTTTTTATTTCATTACACTTTGTTTAAACTGCTGAAGTATTTGGGCATGCTCACAGGCATACTTCCTGCAATATAATTCAAAAGTGGAGCCAGAATTTTGTTTGTGCATGATTTTAACAGTGATGGTAATTTATGTAAATACATATTGACAAGTGGAAAATTTTAAAGTCATTAGGCAATGCAAGATGTGGATATATGCAGATTGTGAGTAATCAACAACATTTAATCTTTAAAGTGAAATATTTGATTTTTATTTTGTAAATTCACAATTGTTCAAAATCATGATGCATGTATCTTTTTGAACCTAATATTGTTTTGGTGTAATTAAAATAAGGTTATTTATGGGTAAATCAAATACTAGGTACCAGCATTGTAGGTAAAGATGAAGAATTCATTAAATAAATGATATATCTGATCCTTGATTGAATTTTATTTCATATGTACACATGTTATACCTGGTGTGTGTAGTAACATATACATAACTCTAAATGCATAGACAACTATTCCTCTGTTTTCTGACTTTGCCCATTGACATTGGTGATCCAATGCTATAGGCTTCTAATCTCATAATACACAGAAATTCTACTTGAAAATACATTTTGTGTACATTATGTATACACATATACATACTTATCTCTGTGTGTAACCTTTGTTTGTGATTTGGTTACAGTTCATTGAAATGGATTTTCGATTTGTTGCAATTTGTTATTTCGAATTGATTTCAATTCGGAAACAATTTGCTTGCGATTAATTAAATACGATTTGCTTGCAATTTATTAAATGTGATTTGATTACAATTCATTAAATGCGATTTGTTAGCTCATTTGCATGCGAATTTACATCGCATTCAAATCGAGAACAAATTACAGATTTGTTCTCGATTTGTTTCTGCGATTTATTTAAAGGATTTTTTTACTTGGGAAGTTGGCATGGGAGAGATTCCAAACTCTATTACACAGTATAGGACCTCATACTGATACTCCATGTTGAAAAGCAGAAGGTTGGCATATGTAGTCCCTGAGAAAAATGTGACAGAAATTTTTTGTGATGCCGATGACGACGACAACGGACGCAAGACAACAGATAGTAATCCCTATATGTTGCCAATGCGTGAACGCAGATGACACAAATATTTACTTAGCTGGTATGTTTTAGAAAAAAAATTTCTGTCCCTGATTTTTGCCAAAATAATTCTCTGACCAGCATCTTGGTTGAAAAAAAATAATCTGGCCCAGATCCTGTCCATTTGGAAAAAAGCCTTGCTCAACAAAATTGCCTAGCATAGTGTATTTTGAAAACAAATAATCTCCCAGCTCGGGTTAACCCCCCCCCCTTGAAAATCAAATGGTCCGTGCCTTATGGATTTCCAAATGTTTTGGTATTATCTGCACTGAAGAGACATAAGTTGTCGAAATACGCATATGCAGATACTAATTTACAGTAACTTCGGTGTTTTGTTATTTAAGCCCCCCTTCTGAAATCCTGGTCATGAACTGACCCTGTCAGTTGGCAAAATGCTGTTGCCATGACTTGATCTACCGGGCATTTCAAATGGAATTGTGCACTAGTCGAATTAGCTATCACTTCACTGGTCGCCAGTCAATTAAACAAAGATGAATCGATCAGACTTTATTTGATACAACTTCCTGCTTACATCAGTCAAGTACCTAACCTGTATGAGTTATAACAGAAAAATAACATGCATGTGTTATTACAGATGTTGTTTTGAGTTATCTGCTCTTTATTCCTAATTCTGTAATAACATATGTATGTAGCAACCTTTGATATATTACCTTTTTTGTCACTTGGGAATCACTTAGACATTTGCGCAGAAACTAATTATTTAGCCTGGATAAATCAGTTTTCATTTAAGTTAAAACATTTTTGATGAACCATGGTTAATCAATGAGACAAGGCTCTAAAGTGATATAATTTAAGTTGTAATAACAATGCTTAGTTATTACAGGAATATGATTTAAAAATTTGTTAGTTTATTAGACACTTGGGAATTACTAAGAATCTTACGCAGAACCTATTGACATGCTTTGATTTTCATACATTACTGTTAATTAAGATATAATCTGATTAGACATTATTTTGGTCTGAGGAAAACACTTTTAAGTGATGTAGAGTCACGTACACCCTTTTATTATTAGGGACCGACCATTTAACCTGAAGGGGGGTTGTGGTTTTTTTTTTCTGGACAGAAAATTTTTTTCGCGCTTCGCGCAAAACAAATTATTTATTTTTTGCACGCGTATCAACAAAATATTTTTTTTCAAAATTAACATTATTTTTTGGGGCAGAAAGCCACATTCAGAAATTTTTTTTTCATCATTTTGGCAGCCAAAATATTTTTTTCACATAAAATCAGATCCAAAATATTTTTTAGAAAAAAACCATAGCCCCCCTCCTTCAAGTTAAATGGTCGGTCCCTTACAGGCATGCTTTTCCTGTAATAACATATGTATATTTTGCAATATTAGCCAACTATGAGAAGTCCTATGATTTTAACTCCTAGCATGCTGGTAGACAATAAAGGCAATGATAAAATGGTATACATTAAAAACAAAACTATGACTGCATAATTCCTATTTGAAGCATGTAACATACATATGTTATCAATTTTTTCCATTAGTAATAACACATGCATGTTATTTTTCTGTAATAACTCATACAGGTTAGGTACTTGACTGTACATGGCTTAAGTTAACTTTTTTGACCACAGAGAGTTGTCTCAAAACACGCCTATTGCTTATTACGGACTGATTGATGGGATGCGTCTGTGTAATATGTGAGAAAACACAAAGTGCAGTATCAGAGTATTAGTCCCAGGACATTTGATATTCAGGGGAGGGGGCTGGATTTTCATCCGAGACACAGGAAATTTTATGTGCCCCCTTTAAGAGCCGGATTGTCTTTTTTCCCCAATTTTTTTTTTACCTTGTTTAGCACGGTTTTTGCTATTGGACAGTGAGGGCAAGACTATTTTTGGATTCCCTATTTTTTTCAACCCAGGTGGTCAGTCCCCCCCCAAAAAAAACATGGCTCGTGAATCATGAGCAACTCTTTCCGGTGGGCCTGAAATTATTAGAACAATGTAACGAAAATATAGAGACGACTGACAAATCATGCAAATAGAGAATAGACATGGATCGCGCTTCCGTATTATTGAAATAACAACAGAAGCTACGAATTCATTTTCCATGTCCCCCTACTTGGTGAACCAATAAATAGGCTACTTGGACGTCTTCAGTTCTACTAACGCATTTATCATGTTTATCAGGGACAGTAAAGTGTCACAGTCAAGTCGTATTATATGTGCAAACATGCATTCACACGCACAAAGTAAATAGGCCTATCCCCTACCTTATTTATGATCCTCATAATGTGCATTTTGAGACACTGAAGAAGTAAATACACGCCTTGGAATGTAGGTCAAGCAAAAGTGTTATAAAATGCTGACCACGTGACATGTAGAGGGATTATGAGAAAATGGCAAACTATTTCGTCGACATTTCTTTTAATATCAATCGCAAAAATCCCTAAATATGCAAAATTAAAGCGTGATAATTTGAAGAAAACTGCATATTAATAAAATAAAATATATTTTTCTCTAAAACTTGTCGATCTCCAATACCGACGAAATATGTACCATGCATCTCTGTGTTAAATTCTGAGGTCCACGACGGGGATATTTTGCAACGCTAAACCTTTTTCTTTATATATAAGAGGTAATAAAACGTTAAATGCCTTAATAAAGCAAAAACTTGTCATAAATAACACGATTTGTTGCCTTATAAGAAGACAAGGTTGTTTTATTTAACACGATTTATCATCTTATAAGTAGATAAGGTGATTTTATTTAAGAAAATTAGTGCGTTATAAGGTGTTCTTATAAGACAAGGCGAGTCCACTATACGCTTCCGTAATAAATTGACTTAGCGTAAGTTGTTTTATTTTTTTTTTTTTTTAGATAAGGGACGTATCATTAAGTTCCTTAGTGTGTTATTACTAAACTAGAAATTTTTATTAAAGTCCAAAAACTGCTTATAAATGGTCAGGTCGCCTTATATAAGACATTCTTGTTGTGAATGTAAACAAAATACGACAAAATATTCACAATTTATCAAACATTTTGTGTATAGTCCAATTGGAACCAAACTTAGCCACATTAGCCTACCAAAAAGGTGTTTTTCAGGTTCGCAGTTTAACCAGGATTGCAGTTGGGTACATCGTTTAACATTGAACAATATGGGAAAAATTTCGAATATCTTCTTTTCTGGAGCTACCCGGCCAATTTTAACCAAACATGGCCACAATAGTCCTTGGTTGGTCCCCTACAAAAAGTGGAGATTTTTATGTTTGCCCTTGATCAAAGATGGCCACCTGTGGGAACATAGTTTAACGTTGGAACCTATGTGAAAACTCATTCAAAGATCTCTTCTGAAACAACATAGCAAATTAGAACCAAACTTGACCACAATAGTATTTGGTGGGCCCTTGCAATAAAAGGTGTTTTTAAGGTTCATATTTTTTAAGATGGCTTTCAGCAGGGAACATAGTTTAACATTGGACCCTATTGAAACACTTTTGAAGGCCACTAAGCAAATTTGATCCATAGTATAACATTTTAGCCAAGGTTCAAGTGAGCGATACAAGATCTTAAGAGCCTCTTGTTTGGCCTTTACCTTCAAAAAGTAGATGATCTGAAGGCTGAAAATAACTCTACATTTAAGGAACAAACAACTTTCATTGTTGAAGGTCTCATGGTGACCTGAAGATGAAGAACAACAATAAAAGCTTTGTTTCGTTGCTTGGTTTTTCTCCATGCCGCGTTTTTCTGGAAACTTTATTGAGAGCCTTTATTTACTCAATTCGTTCAGTTGGAACAATTATTATATAGCGTTTGGTGCATTAGGATTGAATACTGTAAAATTTGTTCCGTTGGAAAAAATATAAAATTTCATAAACATTTTCCTTAAATACTCACGATAATTTCAGGTATCAAACATCATAAAAATAACTATGTACAGATAATATTACAACTGTGCAATTACGTCTGATACAGCTGATTTTGTTCACGATTCAGTGTGACTGCCGCTGTACCAAATACCACCTGTCTGTTGTTAATGATTTTCCCTGTCCTATCTGTGGACACGTGTCATTATAACTATTTTTATAATTAATTCCATTACTATTAAATTATCGCAAGGATCACAATCCATTTTATTACTTCAAACACATTTTAATATTTAAGTCTCTCACCAGCGTTCGTATCACTCTATGTTTGTAAATATTTAACAAATTGACAGCTGTCCAATAATTTATAAACATATCTACTTTTGCAAAATGCATGAAAATACAGAGACATATAAAACGCTGTGTAATGTATGTCAAATGCCTAAAAAGACATCTCTTTCCTTACTGTATACAAATTGTTGTAAATGAACTCTGAACTTCCTCACGCACATACACTGGCTTTGTATAAAAAAAACATATGATTTGTTATCGTATGTAGATTAGCATAGAAAGCTGTCGTTTTCATTTTAAATATTTTATGAAAGGATATGGAGTAAATGAACATGAGAACATAACGCATATGTTAACTCAAACTGCAATAATTTTAATGAGCTGTATGGCCATTTCGGAAATTAATTCCTCATCAGAAGCCTGTTTTAAATACGTTAGACTCTGATTGATTATATTTTAATCATTTTTACATCATTTTATTCGAAACTAAAACTTTCCAATTTCCGACCACGTGACCCTCCACGAATAAAGATGTGTGCTTTGTATCAGACATTTCTGACGGAAGTATTCCCTTAATGAATTTATTATGGCATCATTGTGATTTTTAAGATAAATCTAAACGACATATAGGTCAACATACACAGAAATTAATGATCTGAAGAATAAAGAATTTTTTTGTTGATAAGTTTAGGGTGAATGGCATCTATCAAATCACTTTTTCAATTACTTCTGATAATTCTTTTGAATAATGAACGTTTCTTTTCTAAAAGTAGCAAAGATATTATTGCCGAGACGTCGTGTGGTAGAATTTATTTCAGAAAGATATGTTAAACCAAATTGCCATATTGCTTCAAACATGATAGCTGTATCATTTTTTTTTCTTGAAACGCGGATGAATCTGATACAGGTTTTCAATGATACATATTTTTACGACAAGTTTATAAACAACATAAATGTACACTCCGAATACTCCGAATGCTTAACATGTCCTTGTCGATAATAATTGTTGCTCCTTTTAATTCAAGGCAATTACAAACTTTTATTTGATTTCATTACATACAATAAATTTGTGGAACAATATTATCTGTTGTTGTTATTAATAACCTGTTCATATTTTGTGATAAGTCATAAAGCATGATTTGTTAAGCACAACTTGCATGCTAAAACATCAAACATATGGACATGACCATTGACAAGTAAAACAGAAGCATTACAATACTTCCCATGACAAAGCTGTGTCCTAAGCTGTCCTTTTGGCTTTCAATTAAGGTCCTTTCGATCATTTGTTCTCTATCAGATATTAAACAATTAAGGGATATTTGAGTAAATGCACATAAGACAAGTTTCCACAAATACATGGCAAACCAAGCAAAGAACAGCAGTTTTATTGTCGCCCTTAATCCTGAAGTCATTAGAAGGCCTTCAACAATAATCTATGCTCACAGTAAGTTCAAGACGGCCATATCAAAAGTTTTAGCGGAATCCATTGCTAGATGTCGAGCAACGCTACATTTTTGTTTTGACTCATGGATTCGGAATGGCCAACCAGCATAAAAGTGGCTGGCAAAGTGTAATTACAAATGCTGTCATCCATTTCCCAACAAAAAGATTAATAGAAGACAAACATGTTTCCATTGATTTATTCACTTTTTTTTACCTTTTTGGGGCCATTTAAAGGGCTTACTATATGGTGTGAGGTTCCTCACTGTGTTGAAGACCATATGGTGACCCCTAGATGTTTTGTTTTTGGTCGTTTTAACCTGGATATGGGATGTTGTCTCCTTGACATCTACCCCATTTCCTTTCTTTTTCACATGACATTTAAAAACCACAAGACACTCATCGAGTAAATAATTTTTAAAAAAAAGTGCTACACCGAGCGCAGCATGATACGACCGCAGAATGTCGACCGCTGAAATTTGAACAAGTTTAATTAAAAGTGAATGTGGACACAGTTAAGAGCTTGACACAGCGACTAGTTGGACATTATAAGAAGCTTGACTCAGTAATTAGCTGGAAACAAACAAGGAAACATAAAAATTAACACTGAAAGCTCCTAAACTGTAAGTCATGCTAAATCTGTTGGCATGCTTCTTCAATCTTACAAGAGGAATTCAAAGAAAAAAATCTCATCGAAATCTGATGAGAATTTTAAAGATGTAAGGATTTTACATATTTCGGAAAATTGCAATTTTTGGCCCCTTTGACCCCCTAAAGCCCTGAAATCGTAAGAGCTACAAAAATCTATTGGCATACTACTGAAAGCTAATATCAAGAGGATTAAAAAAAATCCGATCAAAATCCGATGAAAAATAAACATTTTAGGCAATCTGCTACTTGCAATTTTGGCCCCGTTTGGCCCCTCATAGCTCGGAATGGAAACAAGTTATCAAAAATCTGATGGTGCAGCGCTACATTTATAAGGAATTTAATTCAAATAAACTGCATCAAAAATACGAAATTGTCCCCTTTTGGGACCCATTTATCTCATGAACCATACACGCGACTTGAAATCCTTCGATATACTGAGGATTGGAAACTTTCTCAGGAGCACACTGAAAGAAATCCCATCAAAATCTGATAAATAATAAATATTCTGCAACCAAATATGTGAAAACACCCAATTTTGCCCTTTTTGGCCCTCCTTTTTAAAACAAAAAAACGGGAAGGGGAAACAAAATCTCTAACATATGACAGCTTTCCTTTTGTGCCAAGAAACATTGTGTTAAAATTTGATAAGAATTGATCAACTGGAACTTAAGTTATTGACCAAAAACAAAAGTGTCTACAGACAACGACGCGGATGACGACAACGACGACAGCGCCATACCATTATATGACCTCAAATTTTTTGAGGTCATATCAAAATTGGCATACTAAAAACATTAGACATGGGCAAAATAATCAGGTAGCTGGAATAAAAAAAATAAAATATAAAAAATAAATACAAAAATTTAAAAGTATTACAGTGCATCTATATGAGAAATTGTCTCAAGAACGAGAAACGTGAACAAACGTCTTTGGTATCTTTACTGAAGAGAAATACCCTGTCGAAATGGCCATGTGCAGAAATTAAATTAACAACAACTTCGGTATTTTGTAATCATACAACACAACAAGAAGACCAAATTGAATAGTGAAAAAAAAACAGATTAAAATACGAGGGTTGTACTTAAAGTTTATGTTCAATCTAAATAAAATTTTATAAAAAAAAACGATAATGGACATGAAACTAAAATTTGCAACTTTCAATGTGATTTCCTGAATAAGTATTTCGTATCGCAATCTTGTTTATTGAGAGTTCACACTATTAGTGCTTTAGTTTTTTTGTGTTGTATATGTAATGTTCGTGTGTTTTGTGGGCATGTGGTGTCTTTTGTCTTCCGTCTTTTGGTGTTCTTGCTGGACTTTGATTTGTGTAATCTTGTGCTTTGTTTCTTCGGTATTCTACTGCCGTTGTTTTTCAAAACACTTGCGATTTTTATTCTGTCAAAACAATATTTGATACACCCGGAGCAAAAAACATGTAAAATCGTTTCTGACTTCATTTTTTTTGCAGTTAACATTTTATGAAGAATTTTTAGTTCAACAAATTCGGAAATTTAAGGTATCTAATTCAGAATATTCACATCATTTGATATAATTTCTTGTCAGGATATTTTCCTTTAATCTAAAACAACTTGCCATTTTCATTCGCTGATCAATAACACAATCAAACTTAATTTTGCAATTAATTAAAGATGGCCTGTGTCAGTTACTTCAACACATTTTTTAATTGGTTCTTGTGTCAAAATATTTTTATGCTGAAAATTAATGAAAAGCACTCCAAACCATACGTTTTCTAAGTATTATACGCTTTGCTTGGTATTGGAAGCTTTTCTGATATCTAAACGAAACTATACTCGCGTCAATGCTCCACTTCTAATAAATAATAAAAAAAAATAATAATATGATAATATTGCAGGTTTATCTGTATTGGCCTTGTTATTGGTCCTCGGATGCATGTATTGGCCTGAGACGTTCTATGGCCTTGTTATTGATGCAAGGATGACTGAATTGGTGTGAGCGGTAGCCTCAGTCCAATACAAGCATCCGAGGAAGAATAACAAAATACAGGTATCCGAGGACCCAAAACAAGGTCAATACAGAAATAAATGAATATGGTATCTTTATTGATTAACTAATATGATTGAATTATTTTTTATCCACAATGTAGCATAAAAAAATACATAGATAAATACATAATAAATAATAATAATTACTATCCTTAAGATATAAATTTCTCTTATAAATTGGCTGAAGTTTTAGACTCCCATTGGTTTAGAGAATCACGTTATTAATTGGGTCACATGAGCCAATCCTCAGACAAACAAAATGGCGAATCAGTGCCGAGTGAGGGTTAAGTCATTATATGGGTATACTGATCTTGAGTCGGACACTTTTTGTCATCTTAGGAACTAAATATGGCGAAACAATGTCAAATGAGGGTTAAGTTATCGTATGGGTAAACTGATCTTGAGTCGGACACTTTTATTTTTAACCGTTTGTCATCTTAGGAACTAAATTTCTGCCCAAAAAATTAAGGTACGGACCCTGATAGCTAATTTTGATCCAATCCTTAGACAAACGATCGGCAAGAAGGAGTCAGAATTTCTAGGTTAGATTATTTCAACATTTTAACCAGGTGCCGATTTCACTTGATACCAAATAATACAGTTAATACAAAACAGCCCAGTGTGAATGATACCTTTGTTGCTCCAAAGCCGCAACGGGAACAAGCGTGGAATGAGGGTGTGTAAACTGATCTTGAGTCGGACACTTTTGTCATCTGAAGAACGAAACTTCTGACCAAACAATTAAGGTACAGATCCTGATTGCCCATTTTCTGTCTTTTGAGATATGTTTGAAAAGTCAGGTTTTCATTATGTGGTTGAAATTCATTCTTTACAAATGACCATACTTATTCATATTTCCTAAATATTTTACATTATCATATCCTTTCGAAGAAGTCTTATATGTTGCGATATAGCTTTTTATACATTTTAACATAAATATGTTTGAAAAGTCAGGCTTTTTTCATGCGTTTACAAAAGACAAAAAAAATTAATTTTTCTAAAATATTTTACATTATCATATCCTTTCAAAGATTTTTTATATGTCGCGATATAACTTTTTAGGAATCTTAACATTAATATATTTGAAAGGTGAGATTTTCATTACGCCGTAGTAAATTATTCTTTACAATTGCCCAATTTTTTTCATTTTTTGGCCGGGTTGCACGGAGTGCAAATCCGGGAAATAGTATGGTGAATGTTGGGCGGGCCCGGCGGGGAAATTGAGTAACTATTTTGTGAAATCAACTCCTCCAACAGTTTTTAACCTAGATATTTGAAACTTTGCAGAATGTTAACGTTTTTATATATATATTAAAGATGTGCGCCTGCCTTTATGGAATAATTTCGGAAATGTTTTCCTATTTTTCTGGGCTTTGGAACTTATTCTTTTTTATCGATGTTTTCAACAGAGGGTACCTATTTTGTGAAATCAACTCCTCCCAGAGTATTTGAAACTTCGCAGAATGTTTCTGTATATATTGAAGATATTCACCTGCCTTTACGGAATCATTTTGGATTTTTTTCCTATTTTTCCGGACTTTGGAACTTAGTCTTTTTTATCGATGTTTCCAACAGAGAATACCTATTTTGTGAAATCAACTCCTCCCACGGTTTTCAACCTAGATATTTGAAACTTTACAGAATGTTTCTATATATATTGAAAATGTGCACCTGCCTTTATGGAATTATTTCTGAATTTTTTTCCTATTTTTCCAGACTTTTGGAACTTAGTCTTTTTTATCGATGTTTTCAACAGAGGGTACCTATTTTGTGAAATTAACTCCTCCTACAGTTTTCAACCCAAATCTTTGAAACTTTACAGAATGTTTTTATATATATTGAAGATGTGCACCCGACTTTATGGAATTATTACAAAATTTTTTCCTATTTTGGTGGACTTTGGAACTTAATCAATTTTTTGACGTTTTCAACAGATAGTACCTATTTTGTGAAATCAACTCCTCCTACAGTTTTCAACCCAGTTTCTATATATATTGAAAATGTGCTCCTGACTTTATGGATTATTTCGGAAATTTTTTCCTATTTTTCGGGACTTAGGAATTAATCAGATTTTTTTTACCTTTTCAACAATGTACATGTCAGTTTTGTGAAATCTTTGATTTTTGACCAAGATCTTTGAAAAGGTAAAGATGTGCACTCAACATTTTTGAATTGGATCAGAATTTTTTCCCTAGTTTTTCTGAATTTTGGAAGTTAATTTCTGTTATTTACATTTTCAAAAGAGGGTACCAGAACGGTGAAATTTAGTCCCCCTACACTTTTCTACCCAGATCCTTGAAAATTGAAAGCATATTCTCTACTGCCCACACAGACCCATTTATGTTAAAGGTCCATTGAATAAGGAACCCATAAAACATCACCAAAACGCAACCCGGCCATTTGTGTCTTTGACCCATTTTTCCAAAATATTTAACATTATCATATCCTTTCGAAAAAGTTTAATATGTCACGATGTAACTTTTTATTTATCTTAACATAGATATGTTTGAAAAGTCAGGCTTTTTTCATGCGGTTAAACATATTCTTTACAAATGACCAAAAATATTCATTTTTCTAAAATATTTTACATTGTCACACATTTTTGTATCCTTTCAAAGAAGTTTTATGTATTGCGATATAGCTTGTAATAATAATAATAATAATAATAATAAACACAATTTTTTTGACATTTCGATATTCAACTCTAACGTAGTTCGTTATTCATCCTATTATCTAACAACGACAGTAGAATACCGAAGGAACAAAGGGTGAAATTCACAAAAATCGAAGTCCAAAGACAGGGTAAAAACGAGAACACAGAAAACAATGACGTTAGACGCAAAAACAATGACACCAGACAGACACAAAGTACAGAACCAGAAACCACAACATTATCTTAACGATGCATAGTACTGTAATTTTTAGGTAGATGTATACATGTAACTATATTTTATTGTCGAAATTCCTTAAACTGATTACTTTCTTCTAAGCGTTTATTTTTACATATGAACAAGATCTGGTGTGCCATCTGGTGAGATGGTGTGTTTACAACAGCGAATAGATTCAATGAGGAGGCGAAGACTTCGGACCCAAATAAGAGAGAAAATGTTTTGGATGAACTGCTTTATTGTAATTGATATTTGACGGGGAGCCAAACAAGTAGCGTTTTCTTAGTGTTAAAGCGGGAATACGAAGTGTAAATACTTGTATGACACATATTTATATGATATAAAGCAGGAGTGGGAAAAGTGGGATAAAGAGCTGGAAGTAAAATGTGATGTCACCGGAAGTAACCCTATTTGAAGCAATAGGCGGTCATTTTGTTCAGAAATGACGTCATAGAACATTACAAGACTACGCAGGGGTATTCTGAGAGGGTATTTGAACTCGCATGTGAAACCGGAAGTGTCTTTTATTTCCACTCTGACACCATATTGACCGGAAATGATGGCATGAATCAACATAAGACCCTGCTTGGGTCCTTTAAAGAGTATTGAAGCGCGCATTGGCAACCAGAAGTGGGCATTTATTTCTACCATGGCGCCATATTGACCGGAAATGTGGTTATGAATCAATATAAGACCCTGAATGAGTCCTATAGAGAGTATTGTAGCGAGCACTCGCAATCGGAATCGGGCGTTTATTTCCACCATGGCGCCATATTGACCAGCAATGTTATTATGAATCAATATAACCTTCTGCATTTGTCATATAGAGAGTTTGGGAGCGCGCATGTGCAATCGGAAGTGGATGTTTATTTCCTGTTAACAACCATAATGACCGAAAATGATGTTATGAATAAAAATCCACCGTTACAATTTTCTTCAGGATTAAGTGTATAATGTATAAAAATAAAAGAAACAAGAAAAAATCAAGAAAAGCTAACTCCCTCTAAAAATTTTTCTTTCTTAAATCTTTTTAAGAGACAAAGGAGAAAATCTAAATTTAATGGACCGGGTGTCGGGTGTTTATTTTCATATATAAAAGAAATAATGGCTGTGCTTAATAAACTATTTCAAGATTGAAGTTGTTCGTACACCTGATGCAATATTATTTTATTCATTTATTTACATGGTCAATGCAAAACAAAGTAATCTGTTGAAGAACACCAATGAAAGCGCAGTTCCATTGTTTTGTTTTACCATGTATTATTAAAGACTTTGTCAATGTACATTTACTTCATATCCCATTATTGCTTAATTTCTGACATATCTTAGGTTTACCCCTTAAAAAAATCAAAGCAATAAATCAAATCTTCATATGTTCTTGAAACCTTGACAATTTCATCTAGTAATTTTCTAGGATACCAACATATATTCAGCAGGACCTATAAGTGCAAAGTAATTGGAACCGAACCGTCAGTCTAAAACGAATAATCCAAGGACAATGGTTACATCGGAAAAACAAAGAAACGACACTGACCCAATAAAGCCATGGGTGAGATCAGGTGCACCAATAGAGTACATGTAAGCATCTCATGCTTCTTATTAGACAACCGCCGTATCGAACATGTCCAATGTGGTAGAGAAAACAACAATCTGAAGCTTTTAAAGGGAAAAATCTGCTATCATCAGGGAAAACATATCTCATAGCGGTCAAAAAGATCGTGAAATCGACCGTAAACTTCTGCAGTGGTGACTTTAAGTTATGGGTAGCATATCCCTATTTAAGTTGCCGATTTGTGAGCAATAGGTCTCTGTCAAGGAATTCACTGTATCGAACATGGGCTCTTCAGTACCGAATGAGTTTGGAGATGTAAACTCCATATGACGGCGCTGTTGTAATGTTGCTACTAAGAAAAGGTAAGTTGGCTTTTGGGAAAATGAAACCATCGCGTTTTTCATACAGCTTAGTTTGTTGTCTATCTCTGTTACTAATTTCAAGATGAAGTTCAAGGAATGAGGCCGATGGAGGAATGTCTATAGTATCCTTAATTTGAGCTCTCTTGCCTTAATAACATGAAGCAAATCACAAAAGTGAGGGTTGTTTATTGACAAATTATCATTTATATAACGGAAGCTAGAATTGAAGAATTGGGCTAGTTGTTATCACTTTTTTTTTTGAAGAAGCCCTTTGATGAATTCGGCCTCATAGAAGAGGTGCACAATTTGTGCCCATTGGAATTCCGAAAGTGCCTTGAAAAAAAAATCCTCCAAACTTGAAAAATATATTGTCGACTAGAAACATTTAAATACCTACTTCTTCTGCATATTTTTTCCTCCGATTCTGAGTCATATTTCAAAAAGTAAGCTTTTTCTCTTCCTGTAATAATATATCTATATCTTCATCACCGTTCTAATGGTAAAAAACATTTATGAATTAAATCTTTCAGCCAAAATTTTAGTTGTTCATTAGGATTGGTAGTATAAAGTTTGAAGAAGTCAAAAGTCTTAATGCTGTTTCCAGCGTGATTGTGATCTGCAGTTTAAGATGTCAAGTAGATCTCTATGGAGTTCTTCAGCATCTTGTATAGCAAGTATCACAATATATTTGAAGGTCCTTTTTAATAGCTGTCAAAAGTTTTTATGTTGTTACAGTGTGATAATGACCTGCAGTTTTATACCTGAAGTAGATCTTTTGAGTTCTTCAATATCCACATTTCATTTACACCGCTTCTTGTAAAGCAACTATCACAATGTTTTTGAAAGCCATCTTTTACAGCTGTCAAGATGAAGGTTAACAGCTTATATTACATGTAGACTTTGAGTTGTTATTACTCCCCTTTGGGTCGTTGTCTCTTTGACACATTCCCCGTTTCCCTTCTTTTTTCTATTTTTAGAATATAAGGCAGACCCTGCGATGAGTCGTTGTTTATATTTAAGGTCTTTCCCGAACCTTCGGGAAGACCTTACTGTATTTCGTCTGATATTAAGGTCTTTCACGACCTTGGTCGTAAAGACCTTATTGTTATTCTTTTATTATTCTTTTTCTTATTATTATTATTATTCTTTTTCTTCTGCCGGCTCGCGCCCACAAAACTATGCAACATATAACTTCGCTTATAAGTTATTATTGATCGGAAAGTTAACCGCTCGAAAAAAATCACAACTTGGATGCTGGCCTATTTCTACTTACGGAGTTATCTCCCCCGGTCCAAAAACCTTTTTATCCGTTTATCTTAAAAACCCTAAAAGATAGCTGAACAATTGTAATGGGAAAATGTTCAGAATGTCAAAATTGAACTTTAGGACTTTTTTTCCAAATCATGCGGTATGTTTTTTGGAGTTATTTCCCCTTAAAGATTTAGAGTTTCCGGAACATTTTTTTTCTTCGAAACCGTAAGTCCTACAGACCTGGTACCTTGACTATTAATCCTAAATGACATATTGTACATTCAAAAATGCCAAGGTCAAAGGTCATCGATGAACTTTATCGGTGACCTTTGACCTTGTTAGCAGGCTATCTCGTAAACCATACAAGATGGCTGATTAAATATAATGGGAAAAATACTCATTGTAATAAGGCGCAACTTTGTTACATTTGGTCCGAAGAGATTTGACGACTCTTTATATGAGTTATTGCCCTTTGAAAGATTTTGAGTTTCCGTTAATGCTAAATACTCCCAAACGATTAGTCGTAGAAACCTGAAACCTTCACCATTGTTCATAAATCATATATGACCATCTAAAAATGTCAAGGTCAAAGGTCACCGGTCAAGGTCACCGATGACCTTAAGCCTTGTTATCGCTTCAACTCGTAAACCGTAATAGATGGGTGAAAACATATAATGGGAAAAATGTTCATTATCATGAGACGCAACTTTGTTACATTTGGTCCGAAGAGATTTGACAACTCCTTCTATGAGTTATCGCCCTTTGAAAAATTTTAAGATTCCGTTATTGCGCAATACTCCTAAATTATAAGTCATAGAGATCTGGGACTTGCACCATGAAGGTTTGCAAGAGTTGACCTTCAAAATGATCTAAAGGTCAAAGGTCATCAATGA